>RJWJ010011784.1:0-43432 GCA_004363605.1 Indri indri | reverse complement strand
TCACCCCCTTGGAGAATAAACCCAATCCATCATTCCACACACTAGGTTTGCTCTCCTCCTTGTGAGCCCAACCTCCATGTATGAATAGACCACAAAGCTGAGTATAGTCATGCCCCACATAGTGACATTTTGGTCAAAAACAAACCACATATGTGATGGTGGTCCCATAAGATTATAATGGAGCTGACAACTTCCTATTGCCTAGTGACACTGAAGTTTTTATAACACTATAGTGCAATTACTTTATTTTTTAAATAAATTTAATATAGCCTAAGTATACAGTGTTTACAAAGTCTCCAGTAGTGTACAGAAATATCCTAGGCCCTCACATTCACTCACCACTCACTGACTCACCTAGAACAATCTTGCAAGTTCCATTCATGATCAGTACCCTATACAAGTGTACCATTTTTTAAGCTTTTCTACCATACTATTACTGTATCTTTTCTATGTATATATATGTTTAGATATACATTATTTATTCTTATGTTATGTCTATAGCATTCAGTACAGTAACATGCTGTAAAGGTTTGTAGCCTAGGAGCAATAGGCTATACCATGTAGACTAGGTGTGTGGTAGGTTATACCATCCAGGTTTGTGTAAAGAATGTTTGCACTCTAGAATGTTTGCACAAGGATGAAATTGCCTAATGAAATACTGCCTAGTAAATATTGTTAAGTGACACATGACTATACTTGCTGGCCATGATTGAGTTAGAACTCTTGTCTACTAAAGTTATTTTACAAATGAAGAAATTAAATACTAAGAGGCTGTTAAAAATTTTTTTTTCAGGACAAAAACTGCAACTAGAACTCATATTTTATTTGTTCTATGATGGCCCATGTATTATAATAAGCACTAGATTAACCATTAAAAAAATTATATTCTCATCATTTGAAAATAATACTTTAATTATGTCAGCGAGACAGAGAATGAACGGTATGTAAAATGAAAGATAAATGCAATGTTCCATACTAATTTCAGTACATATTTCTCACATTATTACATTTGAGGATATTGGTCTCTGAGAAACTGAGAAAAATTTTCAAAATCATAGCTGTTACATGTCAGAGCTGAAGCCTAACACCAGTGTTGTGACTCTGATATTTTCTCTCTAGTTTACATTTTCTCTCTTATCTTGATTTCAATATTTAAATAACTTGAAGTAAAAAATGTCTAGTACAACCATATTTTTAAACATGAAAGTCAAATATGGACTAATTTATACTTACCAAATTTTAACACTTCATACTGAAAATGACATACTTCAGTAAATGTATTTTCTTGAAAAAATAAGAAACATTCTTTGCAACAGAATGACTTATGGCAAGCACGGCTATTATAATTCTGAATTGTATTGTAGTCATATCACTTACAGCACAATGAACTCTGGGAATTAGAAACTAATCATTGTACCTGCTTGATTAATTATATATACTCACTTTGACTCTATTTAAAACCAGATAGTCACAGAAATTTAATTTTCCCTGTCATTATGCCCTTGCAATTTTTAGAATTTCACAACAAAATGTTCTAATGTAGCTTACTGAGCATTTTTTATAATGTCTATTATGTTTTTAGTCAGTAATGTTGGGGTAAATTCACAATAAAATGCATTTAAAAGCTTGATTGTTAATAGACTAACTCAAGAATTACATAAGTGAGAGGATGAAATAGCAGTATAATTTGTATTAGAAACCAAAATTAAGTATATTTTGCTTTATTCATTTTTTTCTGGGTTACCTAACAACCATGGCAAAAGGAAAATTTACAGATCATAGAGATGCTATTATCAATTTTAATGAGCATGTTTATCAGAATAGACAATTTTTTATTTTTTTGCACTGAACTCTAAAAGCAATAGCTGTATTAATTTTATTTACAAATTCTTAATAAAAATGAAATACGCATTTAATCAGTTTTAAAAATATTCATAAATGTTTCACTTATTGATTTTTTATATAACTTCTGATAGCATCTGAGAACATATCAAATTAGTGTTACAAAAACATTTTCCTAAAGTTTTACAGTTAGTATTGATATGTAGTTTTGTTTGTGATCTAATTTAATAGAATGACAGATTTAATTTAACACAATAAAAGAGTTGATTGTTAGCATGATTAACTTGCAATTTTTTTCTGCGATAATATGTTTCTACAGTGCCATGCAAATATGTCTTATGATTCAATAGCAGCATTTCCATTAATATCCTGAAGTAAAGATTTTTTTCTTATAGAGAATTATTACTGATTCATAAATGTGTACTTCATTATTGTCTAATAGTAGGAAGATAAAAATCAAAAGTGACCCTTCCATTTAGCCTATTCTGTTATACCACTGGATTGTTTATCAGGTCTTTACCTAAACCTGCACCCTTGCTGCTGTGGGTGCTTAGACTAATGATTATCAACTGAAACCTTTCTAGAGAATAGTCCTTGGGCAATTGGGGCCACCTTTCCCGAAGTGCCTCAGAGTTAAGCCTCTCCTCCACTCTGGATGGCTTGTGTTCAGTGATTTCCTGGTGGACTGTTCTGGGAGCTGCAAATACCCCCACTCCCTTACCTGAATGTGGGAAACACACTGGAGCTCCCTGAGAGATCAAAATAAAGCCAGACCTCGCATGAGCCCATATTCTTAAGGAGCTCCATCCCGGCTTTATTCTGCTTACCTCCTCCCTGTTTCTCCCGAGAGTACTCACTCAATAAATCTCAAACAAATAATTCCCATTTTAGGGTCTTAACCTAGTAAATCCAATTAGACATTAATGTTCTGACATATTTGAATGCATTCTTCTGGTTCCATTTTTGTTCTATTATAGTGTATTTTTTCATACATTGGGCAAAGTTATCTTTTTAAAAAATCAGAGCTTGTTATTTCTCCAATTACAATCCTATTAGAATGAGAATGACACAAAATTCTTACCTGGTTTATAAGGATTGATAAAGTCTGGCCCCTGCTTACTTCTCTGCACTCATCTCCCACCACTGTTTTAATACCCGAAACCCTATCTAGAAGTGTTGTCTTGTTTCTGAAAAATAGGAAGCTTATTCCTGCCGTGGGCCATTTGCTTTATGCTTAGTGAACTCTTCTTCCAGGCTATACCTCTTTGCTTCCTCTTCACCATTCAGATCTCTCTTCAAATGTCACCACGTCAGAGTGACCTCCCTTGAACACAGTATCCAACTTATTCTTCTATGCCCAGTGATCATCGTTCACATTTTCCAGAATTTTTATTGCAATCACCACGGTGTAACAGAATAGTTTGCCAGTTTATTATCTGTCTCTTTATTAGAATGTAGGAAATATTGTTTATTTTATTTATACCATGTCCCCAAGTCTTTATTAGTGCTTTATGCCACATAGGCAGTAATTAATATCACTTTTTTTTTTTGCTTTTCACTTTATTTTATGGAATAAATGAATGATTTACTATCAACCAAGTCACTCAAGTAGATTTTCAATGCTAAAATAAAAGTGTTCTAATTTAGAGGCTTGAAACTAAATACATTTTCACCCTGTTCACACTCACTATCCACTCATTCTTCTTTGTTATAACCTTCCTTCTTACAACTTTCATCATGTTATGACACGGAAGGAATATAATTTATTCAACTTGTAAGAACAAATAGGATTGTACTGGTGATGTGGGCAGTTATTTCTATATTCACATAAGGTATAAAGAATGTTAAATGACACTCTGTAAAAGTTATGTATTTTATTGTTATAATTAATAACATATCTATCCCCCACAACTGCAGGAAAAATGTCCGTCAGCATTTGTCTCATTTGTTTTGTTTTTAAGTGTTAGTAAGGAATAGAATCTAGACATATCATCGATTTGTAATATTTTCATACTTGATGCAAAATATTTCTATAAGAAGTGCTAATTCTATTCCTCCTTAGTTTAATTATTTTCTCTATAAATACAGTAATTACCATGATCATTACAATGCCATTTATTTTTATTATTTCTTAGTAATATCCTTTTTTTACTTTAAATTTTATTTTTATGACATGGTTTAAGATGGTAAATCAATCATTATACATTCAACTTTAAGCTCTATAAAATTCTTTTCTTTTTCTTTTTCTTTTTTCATTTGAGACAGAGTCTCGCTCTCTCTCCCTGGCTAGAGTGCAGTGAGTGGCATCATCATAGGTCACTGCAAACTCCAACTCCTGAGCTCAAGGGATCCTCCTGCCTCAGCCTCCCTAGAAGCTGGAACTATAGGTATGCACCACCACTCTCAGCTAATTTTTCTATTTTTAGTAGAGACAGGCTCTCACTCTTGCTCAGGCTGGTCTTGAACTCCTGAATTCAAGCAATCCTCCTACCTTGGCCTCCCAGAGTTCTAGGATTACAGGTGTGAGCCACCTCCCTGGCCTAATCTCTACAAAATTTTTAGTGAAATAACATAGAGCTAATGAATACTTGAAAAAATATAATAATGATATGCATCCAAGAGAAATTGAGGAACACCTACTTTTTACTGTAGGATCTGTTTATATAATAATCTCTTCAGGTTTAGGTAATTCTTTTTTCCTCATTCCCTTTTTAGTGTTGGTAATGACTCCAGGATGTTACAATCCTGGGGGGTTGCACCATCCTTTATTGTTTTCCTAAATCCTGCCCTCACTTTCATAATCTGTTTATTAAACAATCTTAAAGTGATCTCTAAATGTGCCACCTCTTTCTTGCCAGGATTCCTGACTGTCCTTATGAAATTGATACAGTTTGAGTATCTCTTACCTGAAATGCTTGAGATCAGAAATGTTTCAGATTTCAGATTTTGCGATATTTGCATAAACTTAATGAGATACCTTGGGGATGAGACCCAAGTCTAAACATGAAATTTATTTATGTTTCTTATACACCTTATACACATTCACAACACTGTCCAGTTTCTACAACAGCTTGACTCTCTGTGCTGTAGATAAACATAAAAGTTTTCTCTTTTTTTCCTCAATGCTGCATAAGGGTATCCACAGGTCTTTTTGACATTTTCAACAGCATCTTTATACCAAAGAGCAGAGAATAAGCAAAAAAACCCAGTAAGTAATGGACCTAGGTTTTGGCCCCATGTTAGGTATTTGGGGAGACTGCCAGTTGTGTATTTGGTCTTCACAGGTGCTATTTTATTACCTTTGTAGGCATACTTGTGTGGGGGAATCTGAAGTGCACAGAAAAGTTACATCACAGGTGAAGGGCGTTGGGGGGGTAATTTTTCCCTTGGGGACTCTAAACAGACTGTGGGCTGTGCACTGTGTTTTGACAGCATCTTGTCACATGAGGTCGGGTGTGGTGTCATGTTGGTATTCAAAAGGTTTCAGATTTTGGAGCATTTTGGATTTTGTATTTTCAGATTAGGGAGGCCTAACCTATACTATTTGAAATATTTAATAATAGAGAACACCATTCTTTACTAATGTACAATAAAAGTAGAAATTAATTACAAAGGCATTAAGATAAAGTTTTTTACAAATACATTTCAAATTAGTGTTTGAATTAAAGAGGAACTCTAACTGTTAAGATAATTAAGATAAGGACATTAAATAATAACATTTACTAGTTGTTAACCAAATTGATAAAATAGCAGTCCTTGTAGATTAGGAAATCCAGTTATATACAGCATCTACTTTGATTAATCTGTATTTTTCATAAATGATCAAATGTAATTGCACATACATTAGTTCTTTGTGTTTATGGAACTGTGATGACTATAATTATTCATAAGCCTCTGTTTATATAAATTTGAAATATTAATTTGAACTATATGTGTGTGTATATGTGTGTAAATGATACATGCACACATATGCATACACATGTATGACTTTAATGTCACTAGGTATATATAAACCTGGCACTAATTAGACTTATATAAAAGTCAAATCACTATTTCTCTACCTAAGTGCATTTTCTAGAATGGATTAATGTGTAAGTTTCCATTATGATAAGAAAATGACTACAATGTACTATTCTAAATTATACTTCATATGGAAAGTCCCTCTAAAATATATCATAATAAAATGAGGTCAACATAGAAAAGTCCCATTATAACAGAAGCAAAATCATGCTTTTTATCTTAATGTGATGTAATTAGCTCATAAGAATATGTTTTTATTTTTTAAGATTAGGAAAGATACCTTTTCCTAAGACAGGTTTTCTTAAAATTTATTCTTCTTAACCTTATGTCATTTTGTATTCCTTTGTTTGCCTTTTTTCAGCCAAGTACTCTAATTTCAGACAATTTAACTGTGTTCATAGTTTTCATACACTATATTTATTTTTAAACTAGCTTAATCAGTGATTTAAAACTGTATTTGTTGTCAAAGCTACCATTTAAATAAAAGTTTTTAATTATATACAATATAAACAATTTTGGTAAAATACTATTCAATTGTTTCATTGACACTGTATTTTAAAATAACTACACCTTGAATTGTATATGTTAATCTACCACTTTAGGGAAGTTATAAATATTTTGATTTTTATTTTAGGATAATATATGTTCTTGCTGTAAGCATCTCTTTTCTGTTGTTCTAATTTATTTTAAACAACTGCTGTTGCAATACTTTATATATTATTATGTTGAAGCATCAATATTCCTTATGTTCTTTGGAAGGCACGTGAGACTTATAGCAGTTAAACGTAATTTTCTAATGACAGGGGCTATGTATTGTTCACCACTGAATTTGTCATATCTATCAAAATCATGGTATATAGTATGGGATAAGCATACAAAAGCATTGAGAAATAAGACAAGAGTTCTGTATTTCATGAATTTATAATGGAAAGTTTATTAATGATTTTAAATGTTAATTATAGTATTATGATATACAAGGGCATGTCTATTCCAATGCTTTTAGTTTCAAGTAACAAAATACCATGATATCATGGCTTAAACCCAGGATAACCATATATACTTATTTGCTGTTTGCCACTTTTTACTGTTAACTGTGACAAGGCTATTTGTGGTTGAAATATTTCATCAGTCTAGTACCAAGAATGACATGTCAAAGATCGAGGAGATCAATGTCTTATGAAATAATTAATGATTCTCAGTCTACTTCTTAGTGATCATCTTTAAATAATTGGGTGTTTGTAATCTAACATAATAAGACATCAAGAACAAGATATGTTAATCCAAAGATGATTAATTTAATGGCATAACAGATTCAGCAAGGATACTGGTTTTTTCCAATTCTCAATTCCATTATCTTCAGGTTTTTGTCTTAATTTCATGTTTGTCTTATGAGGGTTTCAAGATGTCCCCAATTGCTGCAAGCATCATGTTCTCACACAAATATAGCCAGAAGAAAGAATTTGGATGGTTTATACTTATGCATCTAACTTTACTTGGGAAGACCCCCTTTTCCTATAAGCTCCCAAATGATCTTCCCTTCAAGTCCTATTGGCCAAGCATAGATCACATCCACAAAATGTAGGTACATGATACTGGAAAACTATTGCAGCTTCGGTGAAAATAACACTGAACATGTATTGATTCCTGGCCAGTATGAACTGAGTGAGTGGGATAATGTGAAAAGAATAAAAAAAAAGTAGAAAGGCTATTATGCGAATTTCACAGGTTGCTATGAAATCCAAGAGGAATTCAATTCACAAAGATAAAAGTTTAAATATATTGAAGTAGCATTCTGGAGATTAAAAACTTATTTTTAGAGATGGTTTTGGTTGCTTTATAACTTAAAAATTAATCCAATAAAAAAATAAAAAAAATGGATTTTTACTTCTGGTAAAGGTGGCTTAATGGACCAGATTTAAACTATCACTTGAAATGATCACAACAACAACGGCAATGGATAAATTATATGAAAATATTGTCACTCAAGACATTGAGGATCAGTCACTGGACCACAGTGATTCCACAGTGAGGAAGAACACATGAGGTATGTTCTACAGCATACTGCCTAGAGGGACTTTCTAGGTTACTGGGAAGGGAGGGAGAACATAGACAAAGTCTGACATTACCTGAAAGTTGTGGAGCTGGAGGTTGGAGTGTGGAAAACCAAGGAAGCTAGAGTTTGCAGGGCTGATGACTGGAGTAGAAAGAGGTGCACGTAGAATTTAGTCGATCTACATAGAGGCCGCCTCTGAGTATTCAAGTGAATGGTAACCAACACATACTTATGTGAAAGCAGCCCATAGCCAGATAAAGAATCGCCCAAAAGGATTAGAGGGAAGAATCCCTAGCCTCTCATAGGACTGGGCTACTCCCAACAGCTAGACTTGTATAGTTTATAATTCCGGTGCCATGGGCAGGAATGCTAAAAGGATACTTGCTTTGGTAGTGGGGGGAAAAAAACCCCACATTTATCACAGACCAAAAAGACTCTGGTATCACATAAAAAAGCTTAAAAACAATACCCAAAAGGATAAATCCATTTAAAAATAACTTAAACACATTCAAGAACTAAGATAAAAAATGTTTTTAAAAATATCACGAATGATAAAATTAGTGAAGAATTAAAATTAGTGGAACAGATTTATTTTGATATTTGATATGTTCAAGAAGATGAAGGAAAAATGTTAAACAAAATCATTGAACATACATTTAAAAATCACCTTTCCAGCAGGGAAAACTATAATATCTGAAATGAAAAAACATACTTGGGACAAAGGAAAGATCAGACATTGCAAAAGAATAGTGAACTTGAACAATGAAAACAGAGGAAAAATCCAAAATTTACCCCATAAAGGAAAATACTGGGGGGGTGGGGGGGGACACCCAATGTCTGAGAACTATGAGATAACTTCAAGAGACTGAATATGTTTGTAACTGAAGTCACCAAGAGAGAATAAAATGGGTGGAGGGGGAAAAACAGTAGAATTAACAGACGCAAATGAAAACTATAAACCTACAGTTCCAGGAAGCTCAGAAAATCTCGAATTTATCGAAAGCAACCAGATAAAACACATGATAATTAAATTACATCGAACTGGAAAGAAAGAGAAAATCTTAAAAGCAGTCAGAGAAAGAGGAAGCATTAATTATAGAGAAACAAAGATAATAATAAAAGAATATTTCCCTTTGAAAAAAATTGCAAGCAAAGATTGTGGAGTAGAATAAATAAATAAATGAAAAAAAGCTGCCAATCTGTTACTCTAACCCACAAAATATTACTCAAAATGAAGGAGAAATAAAAACTCTTTTAGAGGCTAACAAATTCATGACCAAAAGGCTTGTGTTGATGTGATGGAATCCTTCAAGCAGAAGAAAAATGATACCAATTGTAATCTGGACTTACATGAAAGAATGTGTGTACCAGAAATGATAACTACAAGAATCAATGTAAATACTCTTTTAAGATATTTAAAACTTATTACAAGATAGTCATTGTTTAAAGCAAAAATTATAACCATGTGTTATAATTTGGTGTTAATAACTTATTTAGAAGAAAAAAAAGAAAACGTGTAAGACAACACTAGGACAAAGGCAGGAAGTGAGAAGTACAAGCATTCTTATGCAAGGTAGTTATTCTATATTGAAGAAATATAACATGTAACTATTATTAATATTTTATGTATATTTATATTTTAAGAGTTGTTTGTGAATTAAAAGTGTATTTTGAACTCTAAAGCAAACACTAAAAACAAAAAATGATGCCTTATAGCTTATAAACTGAAAAAGTGATAAAAGGAAATCAAAAAAATTCTCAATTATGCCTTAAAATAAGGATAAAAAAGAGAATATAAATATGATCAAATAACAGATAGGAAAATGTTTAAAATACTTGATACAAAAACTATTAATACATTATTATTAACCAAAGTCTATAGTTTACATTAAGTTGCACTCTTCATGTTGTACAGTTCTGTGGGTTTTCACCCATGCATAACATTCCCGTATCTATTGTTAGAGTATCATTCAGAATAGGTTCATCACTCTAAATATCCCCTGTGCTTCACCTGTTCATCTCCTGCAATCAACAATCCTTTAATACATCTGTAATTTGCCCTTCCATAATGTCATGTAGTTGGAATCATACAGTTTGTAGACATTTCAGACTGGCTTTTTTAACTTATGCATTTAAGGTTTTGCCACATCTTTCCGTGTCTTGATAGCTCACTCTTTTTATCATTGAATAATATTCCATTGTATGGATGTACCACAGTTTGTTTATCTATTCAACTGTTAAAGATCCTTTTGGTTGCTTCCAGTTTCTGGCAAGGATGTTAAATAATAAAGCTTCTATAAACATCCATGTATGGGTTTTTGCATGGACATACATTTTCAAATCAGTTGGGTTGGTATGGTAAGTCTACATTGAACTTTTGAAGAAACTGCCAAACTGTCTTCTAAATATGTGCACCATTTTGCATTCCCACCGGTGATGAAGAGACTTCTTTTTGCTCCACATCCTTGCCATCATTTTGTATTAATAGTTTTTTCCATTCCAATAGGTGTGTTGTGGTAGCTTATTGTGTTAAAAAAATTATTGGTGTTTTTAAAAAGCATTGTTATTTTATTTTAAATTATTATGAGTAAAGCTTCATCTGTGTTTACAGCCACTCCCCACCACTGGTATCACTGCCTGAGCTCTGCCTCCTTTCAGATCAGCGATGGCTTTATATCCTAATGTGTGCGAACCCTACTGTAAACTGCACATGTAAGAGATTTAGGTTGTGTGCTGCTTATGAGAATCTAATGCCTGATGATCTGAGGTGGAGCTGAGGTGGTCATGCTAGCTTTGGGGAGTGGCTGCAAATATCATTAACAGAGAGGTTTGATTGCACAATAAATGTAAAGTGCTTGAATCATCCTGAAACCATCCCCCCACCGGTTCATGGAAAAATTGCCTTCCATGAAATTGGTCCCTGGTGCCAAAAAGTTGGGGACTGCTGATTTTAATCTATTTGTTTTGGAATTTTCCCACTATCTATGTATATTAATTTCTAGAATACTTTCATTGTTATCTGACAGCATACATTGTATGATCTCCATCATTTTAAATTTGTTAAGATGTATTTTACATACCAGAAAATGGTGTATCTTGGTGAAAGTTACATGAAAGCATGAGGAGAATGTATACTCCGCTGTTGCTGAGGAAGTATTCTATAATTGTCAACTAGATATAGTTGATTAATGGCGCTGTTTTGTTCGACTGTATCTTTACTGATTTTCCGAATTCTGGATCCATAAATTACTGATAGAGGGATATTGAATTCTCTAATGAATAAGGTGGATTCATCTATGTTTTCTTGTAGTCCTACCACTTTGTCTCATGTATTTTAATGCTCATCATTGAGTGTATACACATTAGGGTTATTATGTCTTGTTGGAAAATTGACCCCTTTCTTATTATACTTTGCTTCTTTCTATCCCTGGCAATGTCTTCTTTGTCAACAATTAAGAGAGCTACTCCCACTTTCTTTAGAGTTGAGTTAGCCGGGTTTGTTTTTTTCCATTTCTTTACTTTTAATCTATCTGATTCTTTATATTTAAAGAGGTTTTCTTGTAGAAGTAATAGTTGAGTCTTTTATTTTAATCCTGCCTGACAATCTCTGGCTTTTAATTAATTTATTAATACCATACACATTTAAAGTAATTATTGATGTCATTTGATTAATACCTGCCATGTTTGTAACTGTTTTCAATTCATTGAAGAAGGCTTGTTATTTGCTAATTTATTTTCCACTCTTATTCTGCCCTCTCTGTTTTTATTAGACATTTCATTTGATTCCATTTTATCTCCTCTCTCAGTGTATCAATTATATTTTTTAAAATTTATTTTTCAGTGGTTGCCTTAAAATTGTAGTATATATTTACAACTAATTCACGTCTCCTTTCAAATAACACTATATTTCTTCAGAGTACCTGCAGGTACCTTGCAATAAATTATTACCAACTTCTCCCTTCCATTCCTTATAACATTGCTATCATTCGTTTTACTTATCCATAATATGTAATCAAAAATACATTGTTATAATTACTCCTTTGAAAAAATGTCTATTAGATAATTAAGAATAAAAATATTTTAAAAATTTTAGCTTCATTTTTTTTTCTCTGATGCTATTCTTCTCTTTCTGTAGATTAAACTTTCTGACCAATGTCATTTTCCTTCTCTCTGAACAACTTCTTTTAAGATATCTTTTAAGGAGAGTCTACTGGTACAAAATTTCCTTTGATTTTGTCAGAGAAAGGCTTTATTTCTCCTTCATTTTGAAAGATAATTTTGCTGGTTATACAATTTTATATTAATGTTTTTTTCTTTTAATGTTTCATTATTTTTTTCTACTCTCTTAGTGTTTCCATAGTTTCTTATAAGGAGTACAATGCAATCTTTTCCTTGTTCCTATAGAGTTAAGATTTTTATTTATTTATTTATTTTGCTTTGGCTTCTTTCAAGAATTTTTTTTTGATTTTGGTTTTCTGCAGTTTGAATGTGATATGCCTAGGTGTACTTAATTTGGTATTATTCTTGGTGCTCTTTGAGCTTTCTAGATCTGTGGTTTGGTATATTATTAATTTTGAAGGATTGGGGTGGGGAGGGCATCTTCAGTCTTCTTAAACAGAATAATGGCTAGCCTAGAATTTTGCATCCTGCAAAACTAAGTTTCTTATATGAGGGAGAAATAAACACTTTTTCAAACAAACAAGCAAACACTAAGGGAATTTGTCCTGACCAGACCTGCCCTCCTGGAAGTATTCAGATCTGCAATATATATCGATCAGTACAATAGAAACCCACCAGGGTGAAATCACCCAAAAGCTAAATCTCAGAGGCCATATAAAATAATGGCTCAAGAGGTAAAACAAAGCAATAAGGTTCTACCCAACAGGATGAACAGAAATGCACCCCACTTATCAATTCTTTCAATGACTATGAATGGCTTGAATTCCCCACTCAAGAGACATGGCCTGGCTGAATAGATTAAAATATATATATATATATATATATATATATATATATATATATATGCCTAGTATCTGCTGTCTCCAGGAAATACATCTAACCCACAAGGACTCTTTCAGACTCAAGGCGAAGGGATGGAAAAAAAAATATTCCATGCAAATGGAAATCAAAAGAAAGCAGGTATAGCCATTCTCATATCAGATAATGTAGAATTCAAATCAACAATAGTAAAGAAAAACAAAGACGGTCATTATATAATGCTAAAGGTTTATTTTGTTTGTTTGTTTTAAATCCATGTCTAGGCTTCCAATACTCTCCTCAAAGGCATTCTTTATTTCAGTTACAGTCTTTGATTTTTAGGATTTCCTTTCGATTCTTTCTAAATATTTCCTTGCTTTCATTAGTCATCTATTCTCAAATGTTTTCTACTTTTTCCATGATAGCCCTCAACATATTAATCACCGTTATTTAAATTCCCTATACAATGATATCAAAATCTGTGTCATTTCTGAGTTTGGTTCTGGTACTTTTTGTCTCCACAGGTTTTAATTTTTCTTGACTTTTAATGTGCATAATTTTTTGTTAAAAACTAGACATGATATATTTGGAAGTAGCAACTCAAGTAATCAGGCTTTTTGTCTTAGCATTGCTAGGAGCTAAGCTGTGTTTAATGGTTGTAGTAGTTTTAGGTGCAAGAGGCTTGTAATTTTCTTCCCCTCTTTCTGTTATCTTTGGATTTTCCCTAACTCCTTTTTAAATGTTGCTTATGTCTTGAAGCTTCTTAGTTGTAACCCACTGTATATTCTAGATCCTTATTGATGTGGTAGTAAAATACTGGGGCAAAAAAAGTTTTCTATAATCTTATTATTAAAACTTAATTTTTTCTTAGATCTGAGTTCCTGTGCTGTGACATTCAGAAGCCTATCTTTGCCTATTTTTCTCCACCTAGGTGAGATAGGAAGAGGGAAATGGGCATGTGTTGTCTAATTGTCCTTCCCCCATGTCAGATAAGGCTCTAGTAGATTCCCTTGTGTAGCAACTCTGTTATGAAAAATGCTCTGGGCATGTTTCAGAATGGTTACCCATACCATTCCCTTGCTTGAAGCACTATGGAATTTTTCTCTGATTTTCATTGTGAGGATCTAGGGGCTCCTAGAAGTAAAACGTACGAAAGTGTGGGATGTCCTTAACACAGGGCCTCCCAAGAAGTTTTGAACTTTTAAATTGGTACACCTTCACCTCTTGCATTTGTCAATTGCCATTTCAATGTTCTTAGTAGTAACTGGTTCCAGTTGCTTCTCCTCATAATTCCCTATATTTACCTTTCTTTTCAGTTTTCAGGATGATAATTTGCCCTATGACCTTAATTTGTTGATTTGCAGTTTGTTCACCTTTTTTCTTTTTAGGAAGACAGAAGTGGTGATTTCTAAGCTTTTTATTTGTCAGAGCTAAAACTGAAAGTAAAGCTTTAAGAATGAAAAAATATTTATATAATAAATGCCCAGAAACAGAGTAGAAGGAAATGCTTCTCAACTATTCTGTCAGTTTACCATCATACTGATATCACAACCAAAGACGTTACAAGAAAAGAACACCACTGACCAATATCTCTCATAAATGTAGATTCAAAAATTCTTAATAAAATGTTATAAAAACTGCAACTAGTATTGTGTAAAACAAATAATATGACTATGAGAAGCTTATCCCAGGAATATGAGGTTCATATGACATCAATTAATGTGATTTACAATGTTAGCAGATAAAAAATAAATCTGTGTGAAAATCATAATGCACAGAAAAAGTGCTTAAGATTTTAATGTCAATTTCTGATTTAAAAAAAACCTTCTTGGCAAACAAGAAATAGAGGACACTTCCTCAGTGGTAAGTGGCAGCTAAGAAAAACATATATCAGCATAATTAATGGTGAAGAATTAAAAACTTTTTCCCCTAGGATCAGGGACTAGATCAGATCAAGGTACAACTTTTATTCAACATGTTACTGAAGGTTCTAGCTAGTACAATTAAGAAGAAAGAAAAAAAATGCATCCAGACTGAAAAGAAAGTTTTAAAATTATATTAAATCACAGAAAACACAAATGGAAAATCTTAAGGAATGTATAAATAAACTACTAGAATTAAGTGAGCTTAGCACATTCTAAAGATACAAAATCAATATGTACATACTAATTTCATTTCTATAATGTATATTCAGAATTTGAAATTAACTACAACTAATTTTTTTAAAATACTTGAAATGAATAGAGATATTAATAAATTTGACAAAAGATATGCATAACTTGTACACCAAAAACTACAAAATTTTGTTGTGAGAAGTTAAAGATGACCTAAACAAATTATATGTATATACCCTGTTAATATATTGGAAAACTCAATATTGTTAAGATGGTAATCTCCCAAAATTGATCTGTAGATTTAACACAATTTCAATCCAAATCCTAACTGACCTTTATTTTTTTAAAAAAATGACAATATCATTCCAAAACTCATACATAAATACAAAGGATCGAGGAAGCAGAAACAGTTTTAAAATATATGTATACAGTTAAAATATTGATTACCTCAATTATAGAGCTTCAGTAATTAAAACAAGTGGTGTCAGCATAAAGAAACACAAATACATCAATGAAACAGTAGAATTTTGAAAGAGATAAATGTACATATGCTTAATTGATTTAGAAAAAATTACAAAGCCAATTCAATGGAGAAAGGAATGTTTTTCTACAAATGATGGTGTTATAAATAGATGTTTCTATGGGAAAAAAATTAACTTGATCCATATCTTGTTAAAAAATTAATTCAACATGAACCATAAAGTTAAAAACATTAAATTATAAAATTTCTAGAAGAAAAAAGAAGAATGTTTTTGGAATATGAGTAAAGAAAAATTTCTTAGATACATTATTAAAAAAATAATTAAAGGAAAACATGCACTTGATAAAGTAGACCACATCAAAATTATGAATTATGCATTTCAAAATCACTCTTAAGGGAGATAAAAGACAAGCTACAAACTGCAAATTACATATCAGATAACAGACACATCAAAAAGAAGATATACAGGTGTAAAATGAATGTAGGAATTCATAAGATGCATTACCAAATATTCAAAATTATTACTCCTTAGGCAATTGCAAATTAATACCAATGAGATACCACTACTGGCCTATTACATAATCTTAAAATAGAAAGATGACTATAGCTAGCATTGGCAAGGATGTAGAACAATTAAAATTCTCACACATTATTGATTATAGTCTAAAAATCATACAATTGCTTGGAAAATAGTTTTCGGTTTCTTTAAAATTAATCATATTCTTAGTATATTACTCATAGTTATCTCTGAAGTTTAAGAGAAAAAAAATATCCATACAAAAAGGTACACTAATTTTCATTGCATATTTATTTGAGATAGCTACACATTTGAAAAAACCCAAAAGATAATTTATATTTATACACTTTAGTGGAGCCATACAGTGGAATAGTACTCAGAAAACATGGAAAGAACTATTTATGTGCATTATAACATGGATGAATTCCAAAATAATCATGCTAAATGAATGATGCTAGATAGAAAAGCAGTACTTACTCTAGTATTCTATATAAATATACATTTTTATAAGATACAAAGTAATGTACACTATCAGAGCACAGTTCAGTTATTTCCTTGGGATGTGGGGATAGCAACAGTTGGAAAGTGGGATTTCAAAGGGCCACAAAGACATGTTTTGAGTTGTCTTGATTGTGGTGATGGTTTAATGGGCGAATACAGAAATCAAAACATACCCAACTATACATTTTCAGCACTTGAAGTGTATTGTAAGTCTATTACAACTTGATAAAGCTGTTAAAAAAGTGTGAAAGGGAAGACGTTATTCTGACATATAAAAGATATTTAAGTGTGAATAATCTGTTTGAAACGAGGATTTATAATCTAGACTAGAGCTTTTTATTGTACTCAATGAATTAAAATGTGATTAGCTTCAATGAAAATATTGAGGTATTTTGTCCAGAGATATGGTATTTAGAATATAATCTTGACTTTAGAATAAGAAATAAGTTAGGTTCTCTCTCTCTCTGAAAAGGTATGAAAAGCAATGGTAAAGAGACATTCTCAGCACCATAGGAGGAAATGAGTATAAGCAGGAAGCAAGATAGAGCCATAAATATTACCCCTCATTGATAGCACTGCAAATTAAATGAATCAAGTTGGATTCAAGAAAATAACCTCTCCCAGAAGATGTAAGCAGAATGATTCTTAAAAACAGGACACTGCTGCTTAGGGAACAGAAAAGTATTTTTCTTATTTCCTTGTCTTCAATTTTATATGCACTAAAGGAAAATTTGTGCATATCTGTGATTATCATGCACATGGCTACATCATATGAACATTGCAAATACTGGAAATTCAGAGTATAACTTTTTTTTAAGCTAAAAGTAAAAACCAAATGATAGAATGTCAGGCTTACAGATTAGATTCAGAATTTGAAAACTTGGAACTATATACTTCAATCTGTCACTTGATAACAGCTATGTCTTTTGGCAAAATAAAATTTAAAAGATGAAAAGTATTTGTGAAAAACAACTAAAGAGCTCCAAGTAATGCTAAAATTTCTTGACATTCCATAACAACTGCTGAGTTATTAAACACATATACTTGCAGACCCATTTTATTATTTAATATTGTCAGATTTGTTGCTTCAGTTAATACTTGACTTTTTTAATGCTCTTTGAGCATATTTAGTAGGTTCATTAATGTTTCCTTGGATCTTTAAAGAAATTTTTGATGAATTTTAATCTTTGATTAAAAGCAAGTGTATCTCTCAATTTAAATTTTTTCCATAAAATCTCTGAGAAATTTTTAAATTTTTGGTGTAGAGCTCTTGCAACTTTTTATGTTTTTATGCTCTTGTACATACATAGTTTTTATATTCAATAGTTCGATGCTGGAATATATAAATGCAATTGATTTTTAACACTGTATTGACTTTGTGGCCTGTGATCTTGCAATTTACTTCATAATTTTGATAACTTATTTTTGCATATTATTTCTAGTTTCCTATGTATGAAATCATGCCATCCCAAAGTAAATCATTTTTTAAAATTCCAATATTTATATCTATTTCTTATCTTATTTCGCTTTTTAGGAACCCCTGTACAAATGATAATATAAAACAAATAAGACTGGACATCTCTTCCGAGTTTCCAAACTTGGGTAAAGTTTTTAAGTTTTAACATTAAATATGGTGTCAGCTGCAGGATTCTCATGTTCAATAAGTCTTTTTTTTTTCTTTTTTTCATGGAAATTAATAAAAGTTGAGTTACATTACAAAATTACTTAAAATCACTGTCATAATTAGAATAATTTCAGGTTTCTAGGTATGCCAAGAATTTAAGATTTACTGGAAAATAGAGTAAGGAAAAAAAGAACATTTACTTGACTAACATATGGATTTTCTATGGGTGGAAAATTATTGTTTTTTCTCAATTTTGAGGTTTTCAAACCTTAATTCATAATTTTACTTAATAGCAATTATATAAACATGCTCAATAAAAATACGGTCCCTAGTCGCTTAACAATTCTTAATGACGGTAATTACAACAAAAAATACCAACATAAATTGTTTGTAAGGAAAACTAAAAAAACAAAACAAAACAAAACAAAAAAGCTTCAAAACGTGACGAATTCCTAAGTGAATCTAGTATATGCTATCAACATTCCACCATATCGTTTCAATCATCAACACTTGGATCTCTGTGTTGATAAACTGTTCCCAGGATACTAGGTCTTATTTTACTTATGGGCAACATGAGTAGAAGTCCCTCAAAAATCACCCCTTTCCATGACCTTAACACAGCTCTTAAACAACAACCTGAGGGTGAGGAAGAATTAATGTACTATCCCACTTGTCCCTTAATGGGGACAACTTGGAGTCATGGGCTTTATGGTCTCCAGAGCTTCCTTTACATTACATTTCTGCTATGTTGAGTCCAAGGTGACCTCCACGGTATTTTGGCTTGGTTCCCTTCCTGAGGCCCCAATTCTCTACCATTTTTCAACTGAAAAAACTCCTTAACAGATTATTTTCACATGAATCTTGTATCAGTGTCAGTTTCTGGGAATCCATATCGAGACTGTGGCCATCTTGTACTTATTAGCCAATAACCAGGTAGTCTTACGCACCAACAAAGGATTAGTGTTTTGCACCAATCAATATTTTTCTAACCTTTTGCTTCGATGCATACAAGAGCACCCCAATATGTTATGCATTTGCTAGAGACATTAAGTGCTAGAAAAAATGTGATCATTTAATAGCATTCAGACATTAATCAACTGATGCTGCAATAATATATTATCAACAGATTGTTACATTGTTTAACATTCTTAAAGAGTGACTTTAGAGTTAAAGATCTCTTCTCTGCAATTGTAAAATGCTTCTTCAGTATTTCTAATATAGTATTTTCCATGGTACGTTTTAATTATTAACTTACAAAATTATTGTCTTTATATTTAACTAATAGATACTTGGAAGCATGCGTAATGTTTCCTTTATTTGAAATTCAGTATATCTTTTTTAAAAGTAAACTTTTTAAAAAAATTAATGAAGACATAAATGAATGGCTAGGTTAGTGTGTGTGGCTTATGTAGCCTTGAGAGCTAACAGAGAAAATTGAATCTTCAGTCATAAATCCAGAATCAAAACAATTCATAGTAACTGGAGTGCTTGGTCAGCTCTTTGTTTCTTCTCCAAACAGATATTAAATAAAACTGTAATAAATAAAATCTTTCTCCCCCTATTTTTATAATAACTGAATGCTCACAGGTTCCCCTCATCTGTATGCATTATGACTTTAAAGATTTATCATCATACTACTTTTAGAGCTTAGAGATGATAATATATGGAATGATGATAAAAGGTTGACATTCCTTAGTCTTTGACTAAATCGGTGTTGGAGGTAATAAAATAACAGCAATAAGCAAAAAAAAAAAAAAAAAAAAAAATTTCGGAAGATTTAGTACTTCCCTACTGCATCTCTGGTCTTAGTGATATCTTCACAGCATCCTGGCAACAGACTGACAGTAAGCTAATTTTAAGCTGGAAATCTGTAATGTCATTTGAAAACCACAGAATTTCAGGATCATTGTATATTATGAAGCTGAATTGAGTCATGGGAAAAATCCTTTAAGTGAAAGAAAGATAAATAATTCTGAAAGCATTAATGGTATCTTTTTTTTAAACAAAAATTCAGGGCAACTTTACAGTGGAATCAAATTTTTTGACTTTATCACAGGCAGGTACACATATTTCCATATTATACGCAATATTTAAGAGCTGGTATACCTCTTCTCTGTTGCTGCAATCGCATAATATATTTTTCATGCGGCACACAAAAATGCCCCATTATCTACTTTTCTATTTATATTGAAGTAGCACTTTCATAATACAATTTCTTTTCTAAATACACTTCTTTATTACAGTATAAAATTTCCATAATTGGGAAACCCATTTAACTCTAATCTTTTTTTAATTGAAAGTATGTGAACTATAAAATAGCAAAAAGAACTGTATCTTCATGAAATCCTCTTTTATCTTTCTGTGCATAAAATAGCACTCCAACAGTCTAATTAGTAATTGTGCTAATAGCTTTGGGAGTATATTAAAGCACTAAAATTTTTGGTAGGACTTACAAATAATGGCAGCTACTTTACAAATGTGTAAATCTGCTGATTATTATTAGATTCTAGTGGGTAATTCTAGTTGAAAGAGTGGATAAATAATATGTGTGTATTAAACAAGTTAAGAGTGTCATTAGAAAAACTGTCCATACTATATAATATATTCTTTAAACTGTCCTAGATTTTATATTTTCGTACATAAAAGAGTGTAGTTGCAAAATGTGTTCAATTGCTCAAATTTGCAAATATATACACATGCATTTATACATTCAAAATTTAAAACAACATGCTGCTTATAAGTTCAAATATTTCTAAAAGCAATAAAATTTAGATATTCACATAATTCACATAATTCCATTGAAAGCAATGCTCAAAGTCTCATTCTTTTTCATATACTGTTGGCCATTTGCAAGTCTTCTTTGGAGAAATGTCTATTCGGGGTTTTTGCCCACTTTTTATTTATATATTTTTTTGCTATTAAGTTTCTTACAATTTATGGATATTAAACCCTTGTCAGGTGCATAATTTGAAAATATTTTCTTCCATTGTGCAGGTTGTGTATTCACTCTGTTGATTGCTTTTGCTGTGCAGAAGATTTTTACTTGATCTAATCCCATCTGTCCATTTTTGCTATTGTTGCTTTTTCTTTTGAGGTCTTATCTAAAATATCTTTAACCAGATTGATGTAATATTTCTCTTATGTTTTCTTCTGGTAGTTTCATAGTTTGGGGTCTTACATTTAACTTTTAATCCATTTTGAATTGATCTTTGTATATGGTGAGAGATAGGGGGTCTGGTTTCATTGTTTTCTCATGTTTATTGTGTCACTGTTTACAATAGCCAAGACATGGAATTAAATGCCCATCAATGGATGAATGGATAAAAAAAAACGTACCATATATACACAATGGAATCTTATTCAGCCATAAAAAGGATGAAATCCAGTCATTTGCAGCAATATGGGTGAGTTCGGAGGACATAATGTTAAGTGAAATAAGCCAGGCACAGAAAGATAAGTACTGCATGATCTCACTCATATGTGGAATCTAATAAAAATGATCTCATAGAAGTTGAGATTAGTATAGTGGTGTCCAGAGACTAGGGAGAGTAAATGGAAGGGTGACATGGGGAGAGGTTGTTCAACTGGTACAATGCTGTAGTTAGAAGGAATGAGATCCGGTACTCTATTGCACAGTAGGGTGACTATAGCTAACAACCATGCATTATATATTTAAAAAAGAGGCCAGGCGCGGTGGCTCACGCCTGTAATCCCAGCACTCTGGGAGGCCGAGGCGGGCGGATCGTTCTGAGCTCAGGAGTTCGAGACCAGCCTGAGCAAGAGCGAGACCCCGTCTCTACCAAAAATAGAAAGAAATTAATTGGACAGCTAAAAATATATAGAGACAAAATTAGCTGGGCATGGTGGCGCATGCCTGTAGTCCCAGCTACTCGGGAGGCTGAGACAGTAGGATTGCTCGAGCCCAGGAGTTTGAGGTTGCTGTGAGCTAGGCTGACGCCACGGCACTCGCCCCAGGCAAGAGAGTGAGACTCTGTCTCAAAAATAAATAAATAAATAAATAAATAAATAAATAAAATAGCTAGAAGAGAGGATTTCCAATGTTCTCACAACAAAGAAAAGATAAATGTTTAAGATGATGGATACACGAAATACCATGATTTGATCATTATACAATGTATAAATATATCAAAACATCATATTGTATCCCATAAATATGTACAGTTAGTATGTGTCCGTAAAAAATCATTACCTAATTTGATTTATTATAGCTACGAATAAACTTTATTTGATGTAATGAAACATTCTCAAACTAAAAAAAATTAGAAAATCCCATTCTTAAAGTCACAGTGTGATCTGGCTTCCTTCTTTTTCTCTAACTGTATTTTCCACTACTGTGGATAATCTCTCTCCTGCTCACTTCTCCCAACTTTACTGCCTCCTTTCTCTTTCTAGAACATGTAAGGCATTTACTTTGCCTCAGACCTTTTCACTAGCTATACTTCCATCTGAAACACTATGTTTTGGAGACAAAGCCATAGCTCTGTCGCTTCTCAGTGAAACCTTTCTTAATCCTACATTTAAAACTATAACTTGTCATTTCAGCCCCACATTTTAATATCGCTTTGCCATGCTATTTTTTTTTTCACAGCACTTATCTTCTTCATATGTTGTACAATTTATTTATTTATTATGGTCATTGCTTATCTGTTTGCCCACTAGGATGTAGTCCATGAAGAAAGGGTTATTTTAAAATAAATGTATCAGACACTGTGAATAAAGCACATAGTAGATACTCAAAGAACTGTCGAATAAATAACGGCATAACAACAACAAAACAGGTGAAAAAAATCAAAGTTTAAGCCAAATGGTAAATAATAGAAATGTTAATATGGCTTAGGTCTTTTTTTATACAAAAGACCTGATATAATATTAACTGCCTAGTTCAATAAAGTAGGAATATTCAGGAACTAAAGATAAATATATTTTCAGACTGAGATTATTCCCTTCCTTGCTTATGCATTTGTTTTGAGTAACATTAATATTAAATAAAACATGTACTATTGGAAAACACTGTTGGGGCACAAGGGTTTCATTTCATTGTGTTTTGACCTATAAGTTGAAGAACTGGAACAACTAATCATGCAAAGAGAAACTCTCAGATACTTTAATCATGAATCTGCAAATATTAAATTCTTATCCATTAATGTGAAACTGCTTTCATATTTTTCTAACTGGAAATATTCCACAGTAAACTAGAGAATTTCCACAGTAAATTGCACAATCCTGGTTCAGTGCTATTTGTGGTGAATGTGGTAACAAAGAAGTCACTTTCAATATGGCTGTGGAAAATGATTTTGAGATATAAGGAGACTATGCCAGTTTAGAGGAAGTTTTTAAAAAGATTTGAACACTTAGAAAGAAATGATGTGGTCAGGAAATGGTGAAAACTCCAATTGAATTAGTTCCTATGGTGCTTGCAATGGAAGGCCAAGTAGGAAAATTAAAGTATGAGGAGAATTTTATCTGAAACTACTGTTGTATTACATTTATCCTGGATGTTTTTAAACACAAGACAGTGAGTACTGATTGTATAGATCTGGAAACAAAATCTATTATTTCGGCAAGCATATAGTTATACCACATATATTTTGTTTGAAAGTTTTTATTTGTACGTCTTGGTTTCATTATCATAAAAAAATGCTGATTAGAATAACAAAGTAAAGCTCATTTAAAAATAAAAACAAAAAAGGTAATACATTTCTAAATAAAGAAATTACATTCCTTTAGAATTGTAAAAAAGCCTAAGTTTCTAATTAACAAAAATAAAAGTTCTAATACTAAAGTTATCATTTGCTAAATTGGTTCCAATATTTTAAGGAAGTTGTGTATGATTATAAAACCATAAAATGCAGTCATATAAATAAACATTTAAAATTCATTATTAAGTGTAGAAGAGTGCTTTTCAAGTTGATTTTAATGCATAGTTAATTTGGAAAATTCACTTGTCAAGTGATGTGTCAGTTTCTCTATTCTGTTTATTAGTTAATAGCAAGTATGTTTACTACACATTATTTGATGTCTGAAAGTAATGTTATTTTTTGACTTCACAAAGCTATTCCATGGTCATTAATATTCAAAAATATTTTTATTAATATACATTTTTTCTCTTATTGGTATTTTTCTCTCACTAATGTATGCAATTAATTCTATTTAAAATTCTTTTTAACATTTATGCCAATATATCTGCATAAAATGATAAAATGTGCAGTTTTCTGCTATAACTTTGAAGTCGTAAGAGTTCATTGTAGTCACTATGGGTGTGAAGTTACCTTTAAAATTTTATGAGTGGATATTACAAATATGTGACATATTATGCCTTTGATTAATTTTTACACAAAACATACACAAGATAGACATTTTAGAAAAATGTTCATCAAGAAATAGACAAATCTAAGTTTTAGGAGGTAAGAGTATAGAGTGCCCATTTTGTATTGTCAATTCAATATTTTCATGGAAGACCCTCTTTGGGAGGTGAATTAAGATTGAAATGTTTCATTCATGCAGAAAAGCAGAAAAAAATAAACTATATGAATTATTATGATAGCTAGCTCTTTTCCTTCTTCCCATTGAAATATTAAAGGAACAGGCCAGGCACGGTGGCTCACGCCTGTAATCCTAGTACTCTGGGAGGCCAAGGCAGGAGGATCACTGGAGGTTAGGAGTTCGAGACCAGCCTGAGCAAGAGTGAGACCCTGTCTCTACTAAAGATAGAAAAAATTAGCTGAGTGTAATGGTGTGCGCCTGTAGTCCCAGCTACTAGGGAGGCAGAGGCAGGAGGATCGCTTGAGCCCAGGAGTTTGAGGTTGCTGTGAGCCAGGATGATGCCATGGCACTCTAGCCCAGGCAACAGAGCAAGATACTGTCTCGAAAAGAAAAGAAAAGAAAAGAAAAGAAAAGAAAAGAAAAGAAAAGAAAAGAAAAGAAAAGAAAAGAAAAGAAAAAAGACATATCAAAGAAACACAAACAAATGCAAAGTTTCAACGAAAACAGATGATACTGTAAGATGGTATAAGGAATTTCTATTAACCAAATTAAACTTGGGACCTTGAAAGAAATGTATAATGCTTTGGAAGTAACTAAGATGGAACTATTTTATATAGTGGTCAAGGTTAATATATTATCACATAAAAGGTGAAGTTTTTTTTATTAATATTGTGTTTTGTAAATTAATTCTACATTTTAGTTTTCATTAACGAATAATGCATGGGATTGAATAAGGGGAGCCATTTGTACCTTTTCTCTTAGGATGTGATTTTAGGCATGGACTGTGATGCAAAATGCAAAAGATCAGAGCACATTGGGGGTTATAGAGTTTTATTTCCTTTCTATAAGGAAAGAACTAGAATGTTTTAAGAAATTCAGTAAAAAACACTTCTGTGAGTATCCAGAAAAGCTAACAAAAGGAATAAAGTTTCTCTTCAGTTAAGCAGGGTTAAGTTAGCTTCTAATAGACACAGAAAATTTTTGATTTGGAGAATTAGGTAGAATAGCTCTTGCAGTTTATCATCCAAGAAGAAGAGTGACTGCATTCAAGTGAGGGAAGCAGCGTGGTTAATGGGGAAACTCAGAGTGCAGGCTTTGGGTATTAATAATTTTTTTTTTTTTTTGGCTCTGAGTTGTGATTCTGCTATTTTCTTGTGCCATAAATCTTATACATGCTCTCTGAGCATATTTTCTTGCTGAGAGAACAATATCTACTTGTAGAGCCACAATGTCAATGTACAAAGTATATGTAATATGTGTCTGGCAGAGGGAGACACTTTAGAAATAGCAACTGCTTCATTAATATTATCATTATTGTAAAAAGCTGTTATAAGTCATATGACAGTGAATAAAAATATGGATCATAGAAAAAATGTTGAGGAAAAGACAAATAAATAAGTAAATTTTATGTCGGGAAATTGCACAGTTGTTCTGGGAATAAAGATTGAATGTAATTTTGTGGTTAAGAAAACTGATTTTGATTGCTATGCAAGAGTATGTAAATTTTTAATTTATTTGTGTACTAGTGTAAGTAGAATTGAGGTAAAAAAAAGTACCACAAACTTAGTGTCCAAACACAACACAAATCTGCTAACTTATTGTCCTGTAGGTCACAATACTAAATGGGTGTTACTGGGCTAATATCAGGGTGTTGGCAGGGATGCATTCCTTCCAGGGGCTCTAGAAAAAAAATTTGCTTCTTTCCTGTCTAGCTTTTAAGAGGCTGCTGGCACTTCTTGGCTCAAAGCCCTATTTCTTTATCTTCACAGCCAATAGTATCAGGTTGATTTATCTCATGTCGCCATCTCTTTGGTGCTCCCAATTCTCTCCCTCTCTTTCACTTACAGGAGCTCTTGTGATTACTTTGGGCCTAGTGGGATAGTCCACCATAATCTCCCAAATGGAAGATCAGTTGATTGGTAATATTAATCTGAAATCATAATTCTCCTTACCCATGTAACATAATGTATATATAGGCTCCAGAAATCATGGTATGCTTTCTATGTTTAATACCTATTAATTTTTAAAGGTTATTGTTAACCAATTATAAATACATTTAAAAGGAAAAGACCATTTATAATAGCAGAAAATATGAAATAATTAGAAATAAGTATAAAAAATGTTCAAAATTTCTATGTGCAAAATCATATCATTTTATTGAGCCATTAAAATAGATATGACTTGTACATGAAGAGAAACAAATATTAAAGTTGTCCATTCTTCTCGTAGATCTACAGATTTAAGACAATTTCAATCAGTAAAGTAAAATCAGTACAAATTTTTCTGTATTTAAAAAAGTAAAGAGCTAAGAAATTGATAAGTTATTTTTACAGAAGATCATAGGGGATAGAACTGTATTTCCAGATATTAGATCATATTATGAAATCATAAGACATGAAGTAGTCTGGTGCTGATGCAAAGACAAACTGATCAAGAATGGAATAAATTCCCTTAAAACATATCCAAACACATTTAGAATTTGTATGTTGCAAATGCAACATTGAAGATTAATAGGGAAATGAAAGAATATTTAATAAATATATGTAATTGAACTGTTTTCAGAATAAAAATGAAATAAAATTGGATTCTTACTTTAGAGACTAGAAGGAAATTAATTCAAAATGTGTATTGACTTAAACAGCAAAAACACATGTTTTAAACTTCAATAGAAAGTTTAGGTGAATATGTTTCTTTTAGGCATCACTAATTATGTAGCACCAACTACAAAAAATAAATGGATTATTTTGCCTATGTTTATATGAGCAATTTATGTTCATCAAAAGACACATTTAGGAAGGGAAAAGAGGTTACTAGGTGGTAGAAGACGACTACAGCACACACAAAGGAAGAGGATTAGAAAATTTTCAAAATAACCAATAAAGAACAAAAAATAATAGAAAAATGAGCAAAAGAAGTGAAAATGTTTTTAATGAAAGGGGAAACATATATAACCAATAAACACATTAGAACATATTTATCCTCATTAGTGATCAGGAAAATAAGAATCCAGATCCCAATGAAATACAGTTTTATACCCAACAGTAAATATTAAGGAGTCTGAAAATGTTGAGCCTTGGAGAGCATGAAATCAACAGGACTTCACATCTATTGCTGGTGGATGTGAAAATTCCTGCAAACACTTGAGAAAAAGTCTGACAATGTGCATATACATACATACAACCCAGATTTCCATTGCTAGGTATGTATTTCATAGAAATTCCTTCAATTGTACACCAAGAGATGTAGGAAATAATATTCAGAGCAGCACTGGTGCTATTAGCAAGATTTTGTGGAGAGGGAGGCTCCGAATGCTCATCAGCAGAACCATAGTTGAATACATTTTGTAATATTCAAAAATAAAATGTAACCATTGTGTGACTACTCAGCAATACAATGAGCTGTTAATCAGCCATCAAGGTGAATAAATTGGAGCTGCAGAGACAACAAAGCAAATAGATCATCAACATAATTTGATTAAAAAGAGAATGTACTAAAAGTTTACAAATAGCATAGTTCCTCCTTTATAAAGGTTTAAAAAATTGAAACCTAAACAGTAACCACTCTATACACAATAATATACATGAAGAATATGTGTGTATATACACACATATATAATGAATACATATAAATATAAATGTATGCCAATTAACATGTCTAATATATATTACATATACAATGCCACAACAAGATTCATGTGGGACTGGCAAGAGCATGCAATATTTTGTCATTTTCGGGGAATAGTCTAATTCTTTTATTGGGTGATAAGTTCATATTGACAGATCTCATGGGTATACATTAATTCATAAACCCTTACAAATACATATGTAATTACATAGTTATAAAAGAGAGCCATGGATCAAACAATAATGAATGTATGTTATAATTCATGAATTATGATTAATGTATTTCTGGGAAACTGATGTTTATGAAAAAAGTGGATATGTAAATTCATAATTATATAAACAAATCTGACATAGAAAGAAATGACAAGTCCTATATAACCATATTTCCTCCATTTTAGAAATCGTATATATATATTTTTTTCATATAGTTATACAGATGTATTTAAATAAATATATGGTTTAGCTGAGTTCCTTTCAATTTTCTGCTAAGAATTGAGCTCCATTATAATAGAAAGCCACATTGCTTTACTGAAATAGAAAAACAACTGAAGTTGATACAAATTACACATTAGCAAAGTAGTCTAAAAATTATGCAGATCAACTAGATCTTTTGATTTAGATATATTTGAACATAGCTTATAATCATTAAGAATTCCTTTTCTTTTGCCTTTAAGTATCAGAGATGTGATATCAAAATCTTTAGGTTTCTTTATAATTACATTGTTATTTAGACCAAGTAGTTAGTTTCTTGGTTGATATGCAAAAAACATGAGGAAGATTTTATTACGAAAGATTATTTTGGAAAAGCTAATAATTGAATGCATGTTGTGTACATGTACAATCTGAAACTAATTATTATTAACCTGTTTTGTTGGTTAGTTTTATAGATTAAATTGTGTCCTTCCAAAATTCATATATTGAAGACCTAATCTCCAGTACTTCAGAATATGACCTTATATGGAAGTATGGTCCTTGAAGATATATTAGTTAAGATAAGGTCATACTGAAGGAGGGTGAGCCACTAGCCCTATAATCAAAGTCTTTATTAAAAGGAAAAACTTGGACACAGACATGCACACAGGAAAGACACCAAATAAACATCAAGGCAGAGATCAGGTGATGCTTATGTATAGCCCAAGGAATGCCAAAGAATGCCAGACAATTACCAGAAGCTAGGCACGAGGCATGAAAGAGTTTTGCTCTCACAGTCCTCAAAAGGAACCAACCATACCAACACTTCAGTTTTGGACTTCTAGCCTTCACGATTGTGAAACAATAAATTTCTGTGTTTAAGCCACCCACTTTGTAGTACTTCATTCCAGCAGCTCTAGAAAACTAATATAGTTGTCCTGAGTACTTTGCTCTTCAGAGGAGAATGTTTTTAAGAAAATCTCTATATCTCCCTTTACAAGGCAAGCACAGCTTAAGAACTTCGACTTATTGATACATGTTGGTTGCTGACGATAAACTCTAAATTCCGAATTCTGACGTTTATGGACAAGATTCTCTTGCAGACTGCCCCATTGCCAATCAAAATAAAAACATCAAAGCAGTGGACAAGAAGGCTGCTGGAGCTAGCAAGGTCACCAAGTCTGCCCAGAAAGCTCAGAAGGCTAAGTGAATGTAATCCCTAATAACCTTCCACCCAGTCTTAATCAGTGGTAGAAGAACGGTCTCAGAACTGTTTGTTTCAATGGGACATTTAAATTAAATAGTAAAAGACTGGTTAATGATAACAATGCTCTGTAAAACCTTCAGAAGGAAAGGAGAATGTTTTGTGGACCATTTTTGTTTCTTTTTATGTGTCAGTTTTAAGTTATTACTTTTTAAAATCAGTAATTTTTAATGGAAACAACTTGACCAAAAATCTGCCACACAATTTTGAGACCCATTAAAACAAAGTTTTATGAGAAAAAAATAAGAGTAAAAAAATAAATGCAGCAGAAAAAGATACTTTTATAGAAATCATTCTTCTAATAATAACTTTCTTGAACAGATATAAATAATGAACTAGAAAAAGAACACTAATGTGAATTTTAATCAGGAAACCTATTCAAGTACACTTTTGTCTAATATATTGGGTTAGTTTTTTTTTCTAACCTACAACATGTAGCAAGTTATTTACATAAATGTACAATAAAATATTTTATTTAAAATATTTTATTTTAATTAAGCACTCTCTTGGGGGAAACTGTAGTAAATGAATTAAATTTATCTTAACTATATCAAGTATTAAGAGGATATACTCCAAGTGTGTTTTCCAGATGAAAGTTACTTTTTACCTACACTATTATTAGTATGAATATTCATATTACTAACCTACATATTGAATTTATAATATTTATTTTTTCTATTGTCACACTATCTGTGGCTATATCTTTGCCAGGCAAATGCCATCTTTATAATTGACACTTAACAATAAACAAGGTGTGAATCTGATAGCAAAATGAAGAGCTCTGAGTTGGCAGGTGAAAAATTAGAGGACAGTGCCATTATAGAGGAAGAACCACATGGCATTGCATAACTCCTTTCATACCTGAAGTTCCACTCTACAAACTGCCAAGAGAGATTTATTAATGATCCCTACTGGAAACGTTTTTAGGGAGGGTATATAGAGAGATAATTGAGCATTTTGAGGGATCTTAAAATGAAACGTAGAAATATATTGTCCCTCATCATGAAAAATGTCATATAAAGTATATTTTAAATTTAGGCAATGACAAAAGCTATTAGAAAATGGAGTAATACATGAGCAAGATCATTTTTGTAACAGAAACAGATGATGCAACCTCTCATTTTTGTTCAATAGCTATCAACATACCTGATAAAATGCTATGAAATCAGTTTTTAAAAAAATATTTTTTCTTTATGGTAACATTCATCAAGGAACACATATTAGTTAATATTCTGCTGGTGCTACAAAATGCTCGGCTAATTAAGAATAGTGAGTAGATAACCAAAGGTGGTACATGGATAGAGAGATAAAGCATCTATACAGCACAGACAGATTATGACAGATAGATAGATAACAAAGGATAGAAAAGAATAGATGATTTTGAGTTAAATATCAAGTGCAATTTTTAATACTATACTTTAAAAGCTTTATATCCTTTCATACTTTAAAAACACTTTAAGTTACTTAATATATGATGTGCGAATTCTCCAGAGTTTTCATCAAAACAAAGAATATTTGTAATAATATAAATCACAACGTTTTTATCCCAAAGTACTAAATTAGGTAGTATTGCCAAGGTATTTTTAATGGTTTTACAGAGAATATATCAAAACTGAGTTGATTTCAGCACCAACTTCTACCTAATTCTAAAGAAAAAGAGTGACTATTCTTCCCAATAGAATCAAAATAAAATTATAAAATCTAACCAAAATTTGCCAAAAGCATTACACCACTTTATGGCTATATATATATATATATCTTGTTTAGCTCATACTTATAAGTGCGAACATGTGGTATTTGTTTTCCATTTCTGAGATACTTCACTTAGGATAATAGTCTCTGAATACTAAGAAGGGGGAGGGTAGGAGGGAAGTGAGGAATAGAAATCTACCTATTCTATAAAATGTACATTATTCTGGTAACATGTGCACAGACACCCCTGACTTCAGCATGATACAATTCATCTGTGTAACAAGAAACAATTGCACCCCAGAAATTTTGATATAATAATAAAAAAACTTGTCAAAAACAAATTAACCCAGAAAAGAGAATTTGGACTTTATCAGTGCTCATTCAGGTTATAAAGGAAGAGCCTCAGGCTTTGTAAACAAACACATAAAGCGAACTACAATCAGAGTAAATACAGAAAGAAAAGTATTAATTTTGCTGAAAATATTATAGATATCATACCATAATAAGCAATGACTAGTATAAATAATAAAAAAGAGAATTATTGAGAAAATACAGATTAGTATTTATTAAATATCAGTGAAGAGAAAGTCTTTCAAAACTTAATATAGAAAAGTAAAAGCTACAGAATCATGTATGATTTATTTGAAAAAATAGAAACCAGAAGCCAAATACCCTTAGGAGAAGGATATTCTAATATATAATGATAATTTAATATACACACACAGAGAATGAGAGCGAGAGATGCAGTATGCCTCAAAGTATCAGAACTTAAACTTTTCTGTTTCTAGCCAGGATAGAGTAACAGGCTTACCTCCCTCATTAAACAACAATTAAACAATGAAAAAAATTATATTAAATAACAGTTCTCAGATACTGGATAACAGTGATCGCAGAACAATGATCCCTGATAGAAGAAAAACAAATTAGGTGAGCAATGCTATTATTTAAGCTTGCTAGAGAGAGTTGTCAGGCCACAGTGTTGGTATGAGGAAACCAAATAGAACCTGTTGTTCACTCTGAATTGAGAATGTAAAATATTTAGGAAAGAAAATTGGCAGACAAGGAAGCTTAAGTTGGCAGACAAGCATACCGGCAAAGAGGAATCTGTGAGAGGAGAAGGTGGCAAGAAGAAGAGCACATATATCTGCAGAGAATTCTCTTCTCAAGCCCACAACTGAATACTGCCGATAAGTGAATAAAGCATCAGTGATCTCTGGGGAATCTTCTACTATTGTGAAAGTAGATAGAATCCATGAAAGAACAGAAAGAATGAGGGATGATAGAAAAATATTTAAAGACATAAAGTCCAATTTTTTTTAAACGTGATCAAACTATCAACCTGCATATTCAAGAAGATGAACAAACTGAAAATTTGATATTAATAAACAAGAAGGAATTAAAATGAAGGTATATCATAATCACATTGTTTGAAACAACTAAAAAATAGAAACTCTTGAAAACAACCAGAAAAAGCACACATTACATACAAAGAAGAAAAAAAACAATGACAGCACATTTCTTGTGAGAAACAATGAAAACAAAAAAGATGGTGTAGCAACATCTTAAAGTGCTGAGAAAAGCAAAAAGAAAAAAACTGTCAACCTACATTCTATATAATACATAAGTATCTTTTAAGAATATAGATGAAAGGAAAGCTTTTTCAGACATAATAAAGCTAAAAGAATTAATTACCAAGGGATTTGTACTAAAAAAGAAAAAAGTTTAAAAGAAGTTTTTCAAGCATAAGAAATATACCAGATGGAAATTTGGATTTACAGAAAGGAATCAGCAGTAACAGAAGTGGTCCATATGTGAGTAAATAGGAAATACTGTATTTCCTTAATTTTAAATCTCCTCAAAGATAATTAAAAAACAAAAATAGAAAACGTATTTTGTAATTTCTGACATGTTTAAAGTAAACGTAAAACAGAAATGGAACAAAGGTTTGGAGAGGTGAGATGGAGAAGGAAATGGTAATTTTGATGAATCGCTGGACGTAGAGTGTGGACTAAAATGAGAATGGAATAATTCCAGGGTCCACACTCTTAGAGGACTCTCCAGAAGCATATTCAGGAAACTCATTAGGTTTTTCACATTAAAGGGTCAAAAAATTTCCTATTTGGGGGGTGCGGGAAGAAAAAATTAACCATTTGAAATATACCCAGATCATACTTTATAACAAGCAGACTCTGAAGGGAGAGAATACTTTGCAATAGCCTCATCTAAAAAACAAAAAAGTGGCAAGGTGCAGACTCTACTTCAGAAGAGATTTTTAGGGCCTCAAAAACAACAGGGGAGACGAAATAAGGACACTAAAGGAAAAATGAAGCCTCAGGCACCTATAGGTATGTCAAATATAAACCACTTCAACCCAGTGTCTCAACTTCTAGACAGATAAACATAGAACCTCACAAGAAAGGCTTATTTACCTAAGTTCCTATTATCAATTCAGCATATTTAACATTCAACAAAAAATTACAAGGCATGTTAAACATAAAAAAATACAATTTAAAAAGGCAAAGCAAGCATCAAAAATAGATTCAGTTATGATACAGCTTTTGAAATGATCAGAGAATGTAAAATAACTATGAGTAATGTTAATTTGAAAAATTAGATATGAGAAACAGATAGGTAATTTCAACAGAAAGATATTCCCTCTGAGAAAGAATTGAAAGGAAATGCTAGAAATTTAAAACACAGTAACAGAAATAAATGCTGTGACGGACTCATCAGTATTATGGATATAGATGAGAAGTGAATCACAGACTTGAAAAAGAAACCAAGAAAGTAACCCCATTTACAATAGCTACCAATAAAATAAAATATCTAAGAATGAACTTAACCAAAGAAGCTAAAGATCTCTACAATGAAAACTTTAAAATATTGATGAAAGAAATTGAAGTGGACGCACAAAAAATGGACAGATATTCCATGCTCATGGATTGGAAAAAATCAGTATGGATAAAATGTCCATTCTACCCAAAGCAATGTACAGATTCAATGCAATCCCCATCAAAATACCCATGTCATTCTTAACAGAAACAGAAAAAATAATCCTAAAATTTATATGGAACCACAAAAGGCTCAGAATGGCTGAAGTCATCCTGAACAAAAAGAAGAAAACTGGAGGAATCACATTATCTGACTTCAATTTATACTACAGAGTTGTAGAAACCAAAACAGCATGGTAGTGGCATAAAAACAGCCACATAAACCAAGGGAATGGAATAGAGAACCCAGAAATAAATCCAAATATCTATAGTGAACTTTTCTTCAACAAAGTGTCAAGAACACACAATGGGGAAAGGACAGTCTCTTCAATAAATGGTGCTGGGAAAACTGGAAATCCATATGCAAAAGAGAGTAACTTGACCCTTATCTCTCACCATATACAAAAATAAAATCAAAATGGATTAAAGACTTAAATCTAGGACCAGAAGCTATGAAATTACTGATAGAAAACATTGGGGAAATGCTTCTGTACATTGGTCTGGGCAAGGACTTCTTAAGTAATACCCACAAAGCACAGGCAACCAAAGGAAATTTGAACAAATAGGATCACATCAAGCTAGAAATCTTCTGCACAGCAAAGGAAACAATCAACAGAGTGACAAGACAACCCACATAATGGGAGAAAATATTTTCAAAATAGCCTTCTGACAAGGCATTAATAACCAGAATATATAAGGAGCTTTGACTACACAACAGGAAAAAAAAATCAAATAATCTGATTAAAAGTGGGCAAAAGATCTGAACTGACATTTCTCAAAAGAAGACATGAATGGCCAACAGGCATATGAAAAATTTTCAACATAATTGGCTATCAGAGAAATGCAAATCAACACTACAATGAAATATAATCTCACCCCAGTTAAAATGGCTTTTATGAATAAGGCAGGCAATAAAAAATGCTGGTGAGAATGGGGGGTGAGAATGTGAAGAAAGGAACCCCCTCATACACTGTTGGTGGAAACATAAATTAGTATAATCGCTATGGAGAACAGTAAAGAGGTTCTTCAAAAAACTAAAGGTAGAATTACCATATGACCCTACAAATCCCACTTATATATATATATCCAAAAGAAAGAAAATCAGCACATTGAAAAGATATCTGCACTCCCATGAGTGCAGCACTATTCACAATAGCCAAGTTACGGAATTAACCTAAATGTCCATCAAAAGATGAATGGATAAAGACAATGTGGTACATATACACAATGGAATATTATTTAGCCATTAAAAAGAATGAATTGGTATCACTTGCAGCAACATGAATGGAATTGGAGAACATGATGTTAAATGAAGTAAGCCAAGCATGGAAAGACAAATTTCACATAATCTCCCTCATATATGGGAGCTAAATATTGAAACGATTGACCTTATGGAGACTCAGTATAGAATCATGGTCACCAGAGGCTGGGAAGGGTAACAGGGAAGGGGTAATAAATTCAGGATGGTAAATTGGTGCAAAAATATAACTACTTGGATAGAATGTATAATATTTGATAGCACAACAAAGTGACTATTATCAACAAGAACTTATGGTATACTTCAAAATAAATAAAAGAGTAGAATTGAAATGTCCCTAACACAAAAAAATGAGGTGATGGATATCCCAATTATCCTGATTTGATTAATGCACATTGTGTGCCTGTATCAAAACATCACATGTACCCTATAAATATAACTATTATGTACCCATAAGAATTAAAAATAAGAAATTCAAGAATAAAAAAAGAATCATTGACTTAAAGTTAGACCAATAGAAATTTTCAAAGCTGAAATGGAAGGGGGAAACAAAAATTCTTCAAATGACCAGAATATCAAGAACTATACACAATTCAAAGAGTGGTAGCACAAGCGTGAGGAATTACTAGAAGAGAATAAAGACAGAAAGGAGATGAAGAAATCCTTCAAGTAGAAATGGCTAAAAGTTTTCAATAACAACTTAGGACAACAAACTACAGATCCAGGAAGCTCAGAGAATATCAAACAAGATAAATGCCAAAAAAATACCTAAACATATCATATTTAAACTAAAGAAAGCCAAAAACAAAGAGAAAATATGAAGAGAAGCCAGAGAAGAAAAACATACCTGCACTATCTGTGAGGCAGTATTGTACGATTTAAAAGAGGACTGAGATTTGTTGTAAATGTATATTTCATACTCTAGGAAGACCACAAAAGCAAAATTTTTTATGAAGAAGAATACTTAACGTGCTAAAAGAAGAAGGGAAATGTTATTATATAAAACGGTCATTTAAAACCAGAGAAAACAGAAAGAGAGATGATAGAAAGGAAACGAAGAAAAAGAGCAACAAACAGAAAACAGTTACAAACAGGGTACATATTAATCCAACTATATTAATAATTAATTTATATGTGAATATTTGAAATACACCAGTTGAGAGACAGAGTGGATGAAAGAACATGTCGTCTAGAAGAAATCTACTTTATATGTAATATAAAGGCACACATAGATAAGCAAAAGGATAGAGGAAGATGTTTCATTAAAACACTAATTAGAGAAATCTACAGTAGCTGTTAATTTCAGATAATGAGGATTTCAGAACAGGAGAATTTTCAGAGATAGCAAAGGACATTACATAATGACAAAGGGGTCAATTGTCCAACAAGACATAACAACCATTAGGATGTATGCACCTAACAAGAGCATGCCCAAATATGTGAGACAAGAACTGACAGATCTGTCAGGAGAAATAAACAAATTCACTATTGCAATCGGAAACTTCAACATCTCTCATACTGTAATTGATAGATACAGCAGGCAGAAAATCAATAAGGATATAGTTGAACTGAACAATACCATTAATCAACTGGATCTAATTGACATTTATAGACTAGCTTATCCAACAGCACCAGAATACACATTCTTCTCAAGCTCACATGGAACATTTACCAAGATAGACTAATTCTGGGCCATAAAACACACCTAAATCAATTTAAAAGAACAGAAACCTAACAGTATATGTTCTCAGACCACAGTAAAATCAAACTAGAGATCAATAAAAGAAAGATAGCTGAAAAAAATCACAAAATATTTTGAAATTAAACAACATATTTTTAAATAGGTCGTGGATGAAAGAATAAATTTCAAGTGAAATTAATAATAGAACAAACTGGGTGTAAAGCATATGCAAACTTTTTGTTAGTTTTCTAATTATTCAGTAAATCTAAAATTGTTTTTAAAAATAAAGCCTTTAAAATACAACCTTCATATTTTTATTGCATTGCTGATAAAAGTTAAAGAGAACCCAAATCAATGAAGTTTTATACCATGTTTATGGATTGGAAAATTCCTTATTTTTAAGATGTCTGTTATCTCAATAAGTGATCTATTGATGCCAGGCAACTTCAACCAATATTTCGGCACACTAGTGAAAAAGATTAATAAGGTGGTTTTAAACATTATATAAAAATGCAAAGAGCTAACATAGTCAAAACAACGTTGAAAGTAAGGAACAAAGTCAGAGGATTTGCACTACCTAATTTAAATCTTATCATAAAGATACATTAATGAAGAGAGCAAGTTGTTAGCATAAAGGTAAACATATAGATTTATAAACTAAATAGAAAGTTCCTAAATAGACTTATAAACTATATGAGAATTAATTTAAAACAAAGTTGCCAAAACAATTCATTCGCAAAAAGTTGTTTTCAAGTAGTGCTAAAATATTGGGTAGACAAACATTGAGTACCTTGACCCTTATCTCACATCACACACACAAAATGAACTTAAAATGGATCATGGATCTGAATACAAGAGATAAAACTCCAAAAATTCATGAAGAGAATAGTGAAAAAAACATTAGGGATGGTGGTTTTTTCAAGATTCCTTAAATATAGCACAAAACTCACAGACTATAATAAAAAATAAGCAATAAATTAGAATTATAACATTAAAAATATTTTTATAACATATATTTGATAATGGATTTTATCTGTGATATATAAAGATTTTTACAATTGACATAAAAAGAAGTCAAATGATTCAAATTTAAAAGTGGGAAAATGATTTCAGCAGATGCTTTTTATATACACACACATCATATATACACAGACATGTATTAATATATATGAATTATAAGTGAAGTTGTGGAGAAACTGGACCTCTGATCAATGGCTACATTGAATGTAAAATTGTGCAACCACTCTATAAAGTTTTTTGTTACTTTCTTAAAATGTTAAAAATATATTTCCCATATGGACATTTATTCTACTTTGACATATTTACCCATGAAAAGTGAATATACATGCCAACACAAAGGCTTTGACCAGATGTTTACAGTAGTTTTATTTGTAATATCTTCCAACTGGAAAGAATCCTCATGTCCACCAATATGTGGCTAGATAATGCCTATGGTATAGCCACAAAAAGGAATACTACTAGTCAGCAATAAAAGTTGAATCACCTATTGTTACATGAAATATCAGTGAATCTGAAAATCATTATCATGTATTTAAAAAGCATATTTTTTTCATTGTGCTTGCATAAAATTCTGTAAAATGCAGTCTAATCTATAGTATAGCTATCAGACCAAATATTGCCTGGGGATAAAGAAAGTAGGGGAAGAAAGACTGAATTTCAAAGGTGCATGAGAAAAATTCTCAGATGGATGCATGTATATGTTTATTTACTTATGTTTTGAAGCTTTCATAGTTGTTTTCATATTTCAAAATGCATATAGTTTATATACATCGAGTTTATTTCAATAACGTTGAAAAAACATAGAAATAAAGGCATCTTCAGTCATTGTATGAGTGTAAATTGCCACAATCTTCCATGAAAAAAATCTAGGAATCTTAACCTTAAAACCTTCAGGTTTTAAACAACATTTATTTACTTTGACTCATTATTTCAACATCTAGGATTTCAATGAAAGAGAAAATAATAAATATCCACAAGAAAAATTAGAAAACAATTCTTTGTCTTTTTATCCGAAAGAATAGCCTGGCTTACCATACCTGCATAGTGATCACCTTTACAGGATTGTAATTATTAAGACAGTCTAAACAGAATCCACCAAATTATACTTCCATCTCATGATATAAACTTGTTTATGTTTACCTTAAAAGACTACTTATAATTTACATCATAATTAATGCTTCTGGAATACTTGGCAGGCACCAAAAAATTAAAATATTTAAAAGCATGATAGCAGTCGTGTGAAAACTGCACAAAGGAAAGGGAGTCTGGCTGCAGCATCAGGTAGCTGCTTGAAATTAGAAAGGCCTGAGTTTTGCAATTCACGTACTAATCAGGCCTGACCCTACTTAGCTTCTCAGATCAGATGAAACTGGATGGCATGGCCCTAGAGGAAAGGACTGGTTTCTGTTTAACCCTTAGAAAAGAAAGTCTAATGGCAGTTAGTGAGGGAAGGGGTATAACGAGGCATCTCTGACCTCCCATCCCTTCATGGCTGGGATCTCAATTTTTAAGTTTTCTCTGGGAGCCTCTTGGCCAAGGGGGTTCCATTCAGTTGGTTCAGGGCTTAGGATTTTATTTTTATTTCTCACAATTAATATTTAATAATGCGTTACATATGATAACATGTAACACATACTTAATAAAATAAATGTGCAATATAATATAATATATACTATACCATAATATATACTATAGTATTATATATTATATAATTATAGTATATAATATATTATTTAATAATATATACTGTTATATAACATATAAACATAAATATATTTTATATTAATTTATGTAATATGTGTACATACACATATGTCTAATTAAAGTAGTATTATAGCTGAAGACTCTGTGAAGTACATAATAAGGAAGTCAGTTTAGGAAACAAAAAATAGTAATAATACAGAAGCACCTGGTATTGTCAAAGAAAAATTAAACCAGATAAAGTTGGACAGGTGGGACAAACAGACTTTATTTAAGATTATTACAATAGGTGAGAGAAATTAAACTCAACTCTCTTAAAACAAACAACAAGAGAGTTTTTAAGCACTGAGTGGAAAAGTACTAGAGGACTTTATTTATTTGGGAATTTATTCCAAATAAGCAAGTTAGGATCATCATTTGATGAATTATATTAAAAATCAATGTAGTTTGTCATATTGTATCAACTGAAGCACAGCAAACATATGACAAAATCTAACATCCATTCATGACAAAAGCTCTCATTAAATATGAATAGAAGGAGATTACCTGAACTTGATAAACAGTATGTATCTACAAAATACTGATAGCTAAGATCATACTTAATGGTGAGAGACTGGTATTATCAGAAAAGAGTCCAGGACATCCTACATCACTACTCCAAGTTCACATAATATAGAAATTCCTAATTAATGCAATAAGACAAGAAAAATAAATAAAATATATGCAAATTGGAAAGGAAGAAATAAAACAGCTTTTGTCTGATTGTTGGTATAGAGAAGACCAAACAATCTGCAATGCAAAGAAGTAAATTTTTGAAAACTCCTGCAACAAATAAGTAACTAGAGTAACATTACAGAATATAAAGTCAATATGCAGAAGTCAATTTTTTTTCCTATATACCAAAAATGAAAAATTAGAATGCAAAATTAAAAATACAATATCATTTACAAGGCACCAAAAATATAAAATACCTTAATATAAGTCTCAAAATGTGTATGGAGTTTATAGTGGAAAACTTCAGAACTTTGATAAAAGAAATCAAAGAATATTTAAATAAACAAAAAACTATTCTGTGTTCATGGGTTAAAAAGTTCAACATTTTTGAGTTAATTTTTCCCAATTTGAATTCAATGAAATCAAAATTTCAGCAAGTTCTTTCATAGATATTGATAAAGTCTTCTAAAATTTATATAAAAATCAAAGGAACTAGAATAATCAAGAGAATATTGAAGAAGAAAAACAAAATCAAAGCTCTCACTGCCATATTTCAAGACTTATGTTTATGAAGCTACAGTAATGTATGCCGCGCAGTATTGGCGAAAGATTAGAAACATAAAGGAGTGGAAGAGATTAAAAAGGAAACGGACTGACACAGTCAATTTTTGACAAACGCACAAAGGCAATTCAATAAAGAAAAGGTAGTTTTTAACAAATGGTGCTAGAAAAATGAGCAAAAATGGAGAAAGAGAGAACATGCCCAGAGACCTTATTTTCACAAAATTTAAGTCAAAATGCATCATAGAAGAAATTATGAAATGCAAAACTATAAGCCTCTAGAAGAGAACAAAGGAGAATACTATGTGTACCTTGGATTTCCTGATGAGTTTTTAGATAAAGCAACAAAAACATAATTCATAAAAAAATTAAGGTCTATTATATTAAAATTAAAACCCTCTACTCTGTGAAAATATTGTGAAGGCAATGAAAGGACAAGTTAAAACTGAAAGATAATATTTCAAAACACATCTGATAAAGCAGTTATATACAAAATACCCACAATATAACTGGAACCTTAAGAAAATCAAAAATAAGAAAACAAACCAATTAAAATGTGCAGCCTGGCGCAGTGCCTCAGGCCTGTAATCCGAGCATTTTGGAAGGCCAAGTCAAAGTAGGAAGATTGCTTCAGGCCAGGAGTTTGAGACCAGCCTGAGCAACAGTGAGAGCTATCTCTACAAAAATATAGGAAAGTTAGCTGCTTGTGGTGGCGTGGGCCTGTAGTCCCAGCGACTTGGGAGGCAAAGGTGTGAGGATGGCTGGAGCCCAGGACTTTGAAGTTGCAGTGAACTCTGATGATGCCACTGCACCCTAGCCCAGGAGACAGAGCAAGACCCTGCCTCAAAAAAAAGAGTGGGGGTGGGCAATAAAATCTCAACAGACATTTCTCAATAGAAGATATACAGATGGTATGTTAGCATATGGAAAGATACGCAACATCACTTGTCATTAGGGACTTGCAAATTAAAACAATAATGTGGTATCACTCCATTCATATTAAAATAGCTAAAATCCCATCAACCTTACAATATCAATTGCCGGTGAGGATACAGAATGCAGGAATTCTCATTAACTACTGGTGGGGATGCAAATGATACCAGCTCATAAAAGACAGCTTCCAGTTTCTTATAAAGCTAAACATCATTTTAGTGTAAGATCAAGTAATCCTGCTCCTAAGCATTTACTTAACTGACTTAAAAAATTATGTCCACACGAATAACTACAAGAAAATGTTTATAGCATATTTATATACAATTGCCAAAAACTAAGCAGTGATAAATATGTCATTCCTTAGGTGAATGGATAAGCACAGTCTATACATTCATGTAATAAAATGTTGCTCAGTGATAAAAAAGAATGGTCTATTAAGACATATAAAAACATTAATGAATCTTAAAAGCATAATGTTATGTAAAATTTGTCAGTCTGAAAAGGGTACATACTACATAATTTCATTCATAACTCCCTACCCTTAAATATGTGCTACATATACTGACTTCCTTTTACGAATGCAGGATAGAAAGGGGTAGAAAGGAGTTATTTACAATGAAAAGCCCAAGGAAACACTATCTCAGGAATGTGATCAGGGTCAATACGAAGAGTTATAAGTAGTGCTGATAGTGGGTTTCCTGATATGATATGACAAGAATGGCATTTTACCTCTGTGCTTCTCTTCCCCAAATGCATAACCCCAGCATTATCATAAGAAAAACATCAAACAATCTCAATCGAGGGACATAGTACAAAATATCTTACCATTATTTATCAAAACTGTCAAGGTCATCAAAACAAAGAAAATCTAAAAACTGTCTTAATCAAAAAAGTCTTAGAAGGTATCATGACTAAATTGAATTTTATATGCTAGATGGGATTTAGAAGCAA
>RJWJ010011783.1:0-43518 GCA_004363605.1 Indri indri | reverse complement strand
AAAAATGTGTATACATCTAAGTAACTTGACATTGTTAAATAAGAAAACAGGAAACTTATAAAATTGTAATGAGAAAACAAAAATATCACAAACCTAATCAAGTAATTATTAAAATAAATATATTAGATTTGCTGAATTTAAAAAAATCTCTAAATGTTTCCCCAAATCTACTACTTTCTAGAAAAATATAAATAAAAGTAAATCATCTCAACATAGGCCAGAAATGAAGAAGAAATGAAATCAGAGGTATAAAGAAGGAAAGGTAGGAGACAAATTATATTTTTCTAGATGTAATAAGACAAAAATGACCTCCTCACCTTATTACCTGCATTACTCTGTGATTGCTAAGCAACCTACTGGACAATAGTAAAGAAATAATAGATATTAAAATTTGAAATACACAGAAAATCATCATTTATGTCTAAAATATCTAATGCCCACAATTCCCAAGAGGACCAACTATAAAACTAATGTCACAATATGTATATTCAGTGAGATTAGATATACAATGAAAATAAAGATGCATTTTCACTCCCGTATATGTAATAAAGTCATAATTTAATAAATTATAAATCATTTAAAATATAAAACAAAAATAGCAAGAAAGTATACATGAATAAACCTCACAAGATACCCTATACATTTGAAGAAAATTCAAAACTCTCCTGAAAAATATTAAATATTTGAATAAAAATAATTATTTTTTACTGAGAAAATAATATTATAAACTATCCAGTCTTTCTCCATTGACCAGTAAACTTTAGCAATCCAATAAAATATAAAAAAAATTATCATTGACAAAATGATCATAAAATATAGAAACAAAATAAGAATATCAAAGAAATTTACTTTCAAAAGAAATAAAAATGGTAGAAGAGCATAATATATTTTCAAATATTATAGTATTATAATTAAATAAAATAGGTAATGAAAGGAAAAGACAGATCAATAAACAATGAGTAAACCAAAATTAGCCCAAACACTTGAAAAAATTCAAATACCATCAAGGAACCATTCCAAATTACTGAGTAACATGTTGGTTTTAAAATAAATCTTATATGAACACCAAGATAAATATTGAGCATGGGAGGAAAATCCCTCCATCATACTTCAAAATAAATTACAAATGCATTAAAATGTATATATTTAAGTGTAGAAACATATAAATATGGAAAGTATAGTGAAAATTTAAAATGTAGCATTATTGAAAGTTCTTTGTAAGACATTACTTTAAGGGTGACTCATAAAAAATATAAATATATTTTGCTAAATGTAAATTTAGAAGTCTGAGCAGAATAAATATATGTACATATGTAGATTGTATACACATACACACATTGAAAATATACACCCATACTTATATTTTTTATTTTAATTGACACAAAATAATTGCAAATATTTATGGGATACCAAGTAATATTTAGATACAATGCATAATGATCAAATCTGCGTAATTAGCATATCCAGCACCTGAAACATTTATCATTTCTTTGTGTTAGAAATATTCAGAATCCTCTCTTGTATTTGGCAATATGTAATAAATTATAAGTTAACCATATTCACTGTAGAGTACTATAGAACACTAGAGATTATTCCTCCCATCTATCTGTAATATTGCATCTGTTAACCAACCTTCCCTTCTCTCCTCCTCCTCCCTACACTTCCAATCCTCTAGTAACCACTATTCTTCTATTTTTATGATATCAATTTCTTATAGCTTTCATATGTGAGCGAAGACATGTGGTATTTATCTTTCTGTGCATGGGTCATTTCACTTAACATAATGTCTTCTTGGTTCATCCATGTTGCTATGAATAACAAGATATTTTTCTTTATTACAGCTGAATAGTATCCCATTTTACACACATACACACACACACTTATATACACACACACAAAAGTTTATAAAAGAATATTAAAAAGATACAAATGCTTGTAATGTGCATGATAAAAAAGATCTAATATTTTAAAAACATTTTGAGATCTTTTGGAAACACAAAATAAAAGCATTAACAACTTAAAATAAAAAGGACAAATGAAATTGAGACCAAAAAAACAATAGAAAGGATTAACAAAACCGAAATTGTTTCTTTTAAAAGATAAACAAAATTGATAGACTCCTAGCTAGATTAACAAAGAAATGAAGAAAGAACTTTCAAATAAGCTCAGTCAGAAATTAACAAGGAAACATTGTAAGTGATTCTACAGAAATAAAAAAGATCATCAAAGACTACTGTGAATATCATTATGTCCATAAACTAGAAAAACTAGAGGAAATTGATGAATTCCTGGAAACATGTAACTTTCCAAGCCTACATCAAGAAGAAATGTTAATAAAAATCCTGAACATACCAATAATGAGTGGTGACATTGAATTAGTAATATTAACGTAAAATTTATCAGCAAGAACTACAGTAAAAATATTCAGGACCAGAGAGATTCACAGCTGAATTCTACCAAATGTATAAAGAATTGGTACCTATTGTACTGAAACTGTTCCAAAAGAAGGAAAAGGAGATTCCTTATTCCTTAACTCACTTTATGTAGCCATTATCACCCTGATACAACAGCCAGGAAAGGATGTTAAGGGGAAAAAAAAAGCAAAGACAAGAAAAGAAAAAAGAAAATGGCAGACCAATATCTCTCATAAACATAGAAACATAGATCCAAAAGCCTCAACAAAATGCTAGCAAACTGAATCCAAAGCACATCTAAAATATAATACAAAGATAATGAAGATGGTTTGCTAGAGAAATCAGTTGTCAGATTGTCTCAGAAAAAAGAAAAAGGTTTGGATTAGGAAAAAAAAAAAAAAAAAGACATAGCTCAGGTGTGATTCTGCAAGAGAAGCGCTAGAACCTACCAGAGATTCTGTGAGAAGAAGTTGTGGAGTGTTTCAAGAAGGAGCAAAATTGCAGCAGACATCAACCCCTGAGAAACTTGGAGCCCTGTGGAAAGGGTAGGTGGGTTGTTTTTTCTTCTCCTCTCACCCTTCTGGCAGACTGCAGGCTCCCAAGCTGCTAGAGAGTTTTGCTACCCTTATGAGCCAAAAAGCTGCTGCTACCAGTAAACTGGACACTTCTTGAGAACAAAGCACTGGACTGCCAGCCCCCTGGGTGTCACTCCTCCTCACTATAGAACTGAACTGAGGTGGTGGTGGTGGGCGCCTTACTGCTTTTCTGCCCTTTGTCTGACTGACCCCGCCCCCCCCGCCCCCACCGGGAGATTTATCCCTTCAGTTTTTGTGTCTCTAATACCCACACAAATATTTCCCAATTCCACCTCAAACTGTGGTGTCAACAGAGGGCTGGAAGGTCCCGGGACAACTGTATGATCCTAGAGTTTGGACATTCTGGGTGGGCTGCCTTTCAAGGAGGGGAACAAAGGGGACGAGAGTGCCAGATCTCCTCCATTCAAACTCTTTGTCTCCGTCTCCCCTCTCCCACCCACTGCGCTGAGTGGCAGTTCCCACATGAGTTGGCACAGGTGCCCCAAGGGACATTTCTCAGGAGCTGTAGCTTCCCCTCTGTTAGGCAAACCCATGACACCAAGGCTTTCCTCTCAAAGACCTGCAGTAGACCAAGGGGTGCTCAGACTGCTTGCTCCCTGCCTAGTGGCCCTCTCTGGTAGCAGAGCAGGGCATACAACTTAAGTACTCCATAGGCAACTTAGGACCAGCATGCTTCTCTGTGACACGGTCAGGCATTGAACTTTGGGGACCAGAGGACAGGCCTTCAGGCCAGATCCTGTACCCTCAGGACTTGACTGTGTTGTTCACAGGCATGGAGGGAAGATTTGTAAACTAATCTTGGGAGACAAGGGAGTCCATGTAGGCATAACTAAAAGGAGAGTGCAGTGTGGGTCCAAGCTACAGTACACTCATGGAGAACCCCTCCCCAAATAGGAAAGCTGTACTTTCAGTCTTAGGCAGGATGCTGAGCATGGATGCTCCCACCCCACAGTTCTATTGCTGGTGAGCTTGGCCAGTTTGGGCTGCTGCTCGTGGCTAGATGCAGGAAGGAGATCTATGGGATAAGGGAAGAGAGAGAAGAGCAAAACTCACTACCAACAGATATTTTGTGAATCCCACATGGCCCCTCCCCCAAAAGCAGACTTTCTGGCTCTGTGGGATGGCCTCAGCCCTCCCTAGTGGCTTTTCCCATTGAACTAGTAGCTGACCCTCAAACCCTGCCAAGAGAGCTCTTGTGCCCACCTCTGTGGAGCCTTTGTAAATGCAACCTTTTCTAACTCAGCCCTGCCCAACCTTGCTCCTCTATCCACCTTTGCCGTGATGGAGAATAAAGAGTCCTCTGGGAGCTTCACGGCCACATGCACCACCTGGAGCATCTGAGTGCTTCTCCTGATTGACTAGAGCTGGTCATAGGGCCCACAAACCAACACTGTAGCTGGTTCTTTCCTCCAAGAATGACCTACTGGAAGGAGGACAATTTGAACAGCCCATTACAGCATTTAGTGATCCAATCATACGCGGCACGGCTGACACTTACCCAAGGGCAACATCTACTGTCTCAGAGATTATACTAGGTGTCCAATGTAATTCATACTGTTAAGAAGATCAGAGGGCTAGAGAAAGAGAAAAGATTTCAAAGACCTCCATCTTTCCTTGTCAACAAGAGACAGGGATTATGCCCATGCAAATAATACACCACTGCTATAGTCCACAAATAACTAGCAACTGAGAGAATGACCACAATAAGGATGTCTATAACCAAGGTATCCATCTAAAACCTAGACCCCCATAAAAATAACCAAGCAAAATGAAAGGTCCTTACCCAACATATAAATTCATTGCAAAAAGGGCATCACCAAGGCATAGAGTCATCAGATTGGCCAAAGTCAACACAAAGGAGGAACTTCTATGAGCCACGAGGTGAAAGCATCAGGGAACTTACAAAGGAAAACCAATCAGACTAACAGCAGACTTCTGAAGACAAACCCTAAAAGCCAGAAAGGAAAGGGGTCCTATCTTTAGTACCCTTAAATAGAATAACTTCTAGGCAAAAAATGTGTATCCTGTTAAAGTAGGTTTCATAAATTAAGGAGAAATAAAGTGTTTGCCTTACATGCAGACACTAAGGGAATTTGTCACTACTAGATCTGCCGAACAGGAAATGCTCAAAGGTGCATTATACATGCAGCAGTACAAGAGATACCAGTCAATGTAAAAGTACTCAGAAATTATAACTCAAAGCTTCTATAAAACAATAGCACAACATGTAAAGCAAAACAATAAGGTATCATCCAACATAGTAAACAGAACAGTGTCCTATGTATCAATACTAACACTCAACATGAACAGTCTGAATGCCTCACTTAAAAGACATAGACTGGCCGAATGGATGAAAAAAACACAACCAAAGTATTTGCTGTCTGCATGAAACACAACCAAACCACAAGGACTCACACAGGCTCAAGGTAATAGGATGGAAAACAATATTCCATGCAAATGGAAACCAAAAGCACGCAAGTGTAGTCATTCTTATATCAGATAAAATAGACTTTAAATTAATAATGGTTTAAAAAGACAGTTGTATAACAGAAAAGGGAGCAATTGAACAAGAAGATGAAATAATCCTAAATGTATATGCATCTAATACAGGAGCTCCCAGATTCATAAAACAAATTCTTCTAGATCTAAGTAAAGAAATAAACAGTAGCATCTTAATTGTCAGGGACTTCAACACTCCGTTGACATAACTAGACAGATCATCGAAGCAGAAAACGAATTTAGTAATCTTGGACTTAAACAGGACTCTAGAACATATGGACCTAACAGATAATGTTCTACTCTAAAACTACTGAATATACATTTTTCTCATCAGTACATGGGACACGTTTTAAGATTGATTATATCTTAGTCCACAAAGCAAGACTCACTAAATTCAAACAAACTGAAATCATGCCATGTATCTTCTGAGACCACAGTGCAATAAAGCTAGAAATTAACTCCAAGAGAAACACTCAAATTTACACAAAGACATGGAAATAAAACAACCTGATGCAGAATAATACTTGGGTCAATGATGAAATTAAGATGGAAATCAAAAGATTCCTCAAACTGAATGACAAAGGGACACAAGATTTCAAAACATATAGGATATAACCAAAAACAGCCCAAAGGGGAAAGCTCATAGCCTTAATGCCTTAAATGCCTTAAATGCCTACATCAAAAAGACAGAAAGATCAAAGATTAATAACTTAATTTTACATCTCAAGGAACTATAAAAAGAGGAACAAAGTCTAATGCCAGAAGAAGAAAAGAAATAACAAAGCTCAGAGTAGAATTAAATGAAATGAATGAAATGTAAACCAAAAAAAATCAATAAAACCAAAAATTTATAGGTTGAAAAGATATGCACAATTTATAGACTACTATCCAGATTACCCAGAAATATAAGAGAAAGGACTCAAATAAGCTCAATGAAAAATGAAAAATGTGAGAGACATATATAGGGAAAACAATGAAACACTGAGAAAAGAAATTGTAGAAGATATAAACAGATAGAAAACACTACCATGCTCATGAATTGGCAGAATAAATGTTACTAAAATGCCCATACTACCTAAAGTGATCTACAGAATTAAAGCAATCCCATCAAAATGCCATCATCATTCTTTACAGATCTAGAAAATATAATTCTACACTTTCTATGGAACCAGAGAAGACCTCATATAGCCAAAGCAATGGATATATATTTCTTTGTTGATGGTTTATTTTGTTTTGTTTTCTTTCAGAACTTGAAAAATATTGTGCTATTTTTCTTTTGTTCTCCATCATTTCTGATGACAAATCCATGGTATTTTATTATTATGCTAGACTTATAGGTAATGCTTTCTTTCTCTGTAGATGTTTTGATTTTTTGTGTGTGTGTTTACTTTTTAAAAATTTTATTATGATATGCCTTAACATGAATTTTTGGATTTATTCTGCTTGGGTTCACACAGCTTTTTGTATATGTATGTTTATGTCTTTCACCAAAGTTGAGATATTTTCTGCAATTATTTCTTGGGATAATTTTTCAGCCCCACACTCATTCTCCTCTTTTTGTAGAATTCTGATAGGGACATAGATCTTTTATTATTATCGCAAGAATTGTTGTTACAAACAGAAAAAGTCTATCTATCTATCTATATATTTTTTCTATGTTTGTAGTTGTACAGAGATCTTTTGACCTACAGAGCCAAAAATACTTGCTGTCAACCATTTGAAGAAAATATTGGTGCAACAGGTCTAAATTCATATGTTGAAGTTCTAATCCCCAACGTTATGGTATTTGGAGGTGGTACCTTAAGGAGGTAATTAGGTCATGTGAGTTGAGCCCTAATGCATGGGATTAGTGGCCTTATAAGAAGAGAAACAAAAGAGATGATGGCTCTCTTTCCACCATGTGAGAAGGCAACAAGAAGTTGGCAGTCTGCAAACCAAAAAATTAATCCTCACCAGAACCTACTATGGTGGCACCATGATCTTGGATTTCTCAGCCTCCAGAATGGTAAGACACAAATTTCTCTTTTCTCTTTTCAAGCTATGTCATTTTGTCATAGCAACCTAAGTTAAGTCAGTTGGCCAACCTCTGGATAAGAGAATACTCCAGATCCAGTCTATCTGAGTTTCAGTCTTGGTTCAGCTACATATTGGTATTTTTATTGTTTTCTAGTTTATTTCCAAGCTCATGCTTTTTTCTTAGTCTATGAAAAATCTTAGAGCATAAATCAGTGATATTTATTCCAGAGATAATTTGTGTTTCCTTCTACCAGGGCCCAGAAAAAATTCTAGATCAAGGATCATCTTGTACCCTTTCCCTGTACTCCTACTTAAGCCAGAAGAATGATATCCTTTGTTTGCTGCAATCTTAAAGTTCATTGACTGATATTTGCACTTGCCCTCAGGGAAAACCCTCCCCTTCATAGTACTTTCTCCTTATCCTTTAGATGTTAGTCTGTGGCCTTTTTCTATAACCTTTGAGATGTCTTATTCTGGCTATGTCGACAATGCTACATACACACACACACACACACACACACACACACACACAAACACATTTTACAAAAACTATTTTTTTAGGTCATTAAAAAACTAGGCCTTTACAGTGTCAAAATTTTATTTACCTTTTTTACACTTTAATGTTAACTCATTTTAATATTAACATATTGAAATAATTAGGCATAATAATAGTCACTTTTTTGTTTTTATAAAAATTTTATAAATATGTTTTTATGACTTTTTATTTTTATTATTTAGTTAAAAGTTAAAATCATGGTAATTGCTCATATTTTACAGTGATATCAAATCTTAATTATTGAATTAATAAGGACAGAAGCCTATTTCAAAGTAGGGGAGCGAAGCATTTAGTATAGTCTGGTAATTCAACTAATTTAGTGATATGAGGAAGAGACGTAAAACCAAATCAAACTGATTGCAATACTCTTTTAAAAAATCTACTTTTAAAATGTTTATCTTTACCAGTGCTTAGGCACATTTCTGCTTTTGTTTTCCTAGACTATAAGTAAACATAAATACACATTTATTTTATTTATTTATTTTTTGAAATTTTATAACAGCTTTATGTATAACAGTCAAAAACTGCAAAAAGCCCAAATACCCTTCAACGAATAAATAGTTAAATGAGTGTGGTACATCTATAGCATACAATAGTATTCACCAAAAGAAATAAATCATTAATACATGCAACAAATGCATGAATTTCCAGAGACTAATGCTGAGTGGGAAAAAAAATAAAGCTCCAAAGTTACATACTGTTTGATTTCACTTATATAATGTTCTTGAAATGATAAAAGTATAGAAATTGAGAATGGGGGGTAATTACTGGAGGTTAAGAAGGGGGTGTGGGTTTGAGGGAATTGGGAGTGGTTATAAAAGGGCAACCTGAAGGACCCTTGTGATTATGGAAATGTTTTCTATCTTGAATGCACTGATGTCAACAACTAGTTGTGATTGGTACTATAGTATAACAAGATACTACCCTTAGGGAAAGTTGGGAAAAGGGTACATACAATTTCTCTTTTAATTGACAAGTAGTGAACAATTTTTTCTTAATTAAAAAAAAGTAATAGCGCATATACCTAAGCCCCTAATTTCCAACATCTTCTAATTGTGATTAAAGTATTCTACCTTTTAATATATTTACAATTGAATATGTTTTGCATTTAATTTTATTGTTTATACTAATAAATTGTAGTTTTCTCTCAATTTGGTTTTAGAATTGTACAACTATTGTTACAATAATAAATAACATTTAAGGAATCATAATGTATATGCATAACTTTATATTCATTCATTCATTTAGAATCTGTCTTATACATTACCAGTATCTGAGTGTTATTTCAATTCTGAAAGTTTGCAATATTTTACAGAATTTCAGGGGTACAGAGGCTAAGTCACCAAGCAACCAAATAGCAGAGCTGGTCTCGGAACTTGTTCTATGAGGATTGCTGAGCTCTTGTTCTCCTCAGAAATATTTTGTAAGGTACACAGATTATTATATTACAGAGAAAATGCCTCCATAAAGAGTGACTAGGGACTGAAATCCAGCCAATGCTCTGTACATGAAGCTATGGCTTCCAAAGTGTTACTTCTGCTCAGAGAGGCACCTTGTCTGATTTGCAATCAAATAAGTGGGGAATGGGCTGGTGACAGCCCACTTCAGTATGCATGTTATTAGTACATCTGGTTACCTTCCTATGCTGCTCTACATTAAGAAAACTCTAAGCAGCTATCCTTTATCATTAAGTATAGTCGATTTTATTACCCTCATTCTCACTAATGAAAATTGAGACGCTTTGGATATAAAAATATCGAGCCTTGAAAAGTAATTATGTTGAAAGAATTAAAATAATAAGTTTTTACATGCTTGCCAAGTCTTCTAATTTGTGTGAAATATAGTGAAGGCAAATATTCAAAGTAAAGATGATTGTGGAGATAGGATTTACACTTAAAGAACCATGTAGCAGTTACATTGAGACACGGACCTTATTTTCATTTAAAATTATTTTCTTCTTCAATGAATATAAAAATTTCAAATTCAGAAATGACAGCTATAGCAAATAGATAGGCCATTAAAATCTTAACTTATTTTCTTAAATTATTATTTACTTTTATTTCTTCTCTTTAATTCTCTTGGAGTAATGCCGCATGTTGAATGCTTATTTATTTATTTTGCCTCTTGAATAAGTACATGGATATGAGTAAATCGGCTTTTGATGGGGTGTTGTGAATCTTATACTCATTAAGAATAACAATTTCTATTGTTTTGTTTTTTTTTAAATAAGTTGTATTTCATCTCAAATGAGGGGAATTATTGATTAACATTTTCTCTAGACTATAAGAAGACCCAGAGTCAAAAATTTCTTATGTATAATATCTTACTCTAAGTAAAAAACTAGCATATTATTTTTTAAGGCCATACAACATAAAAAATTCTCTAGTCATTCTTCTACTCTGACAAAAAAAAAAAGCGGTTTGGCTCAGTTAAAATGGAGAAAACTCTGAAAGCCACTAACGTATGTCCATGTACTTTAAAGTGACTGGACATTTTGACCAAAAAATGGTCCAAATGCACAGTATTTTTTCCTTAGTGACTGACTTGCTCATAAACTTGGTTTTAAATATTGTCCTGAATACAAAATATCAAAATGACATCATAAAATTTGTAATATGAAAATGCAGAATATCTAAAAGAAATGTATATTTTTAGTGAACTGTAAGCCTCAGAGCAATAGCTAGAATTGGATATTCTCCTGAAAATAGTTCTGATCAAAGAAGATCAAAGATGAAGCCTTTCTTACAATGATTTTTTTTAATAATATGAAAGGGACTTTCAATATAATTAACTCTAACCCTATTATTTCATCAACACAAATATAGAACTAAAGTTCAAACAAATCAAGAAATTTTTAAGGTTAAATGTCAAATATTTCCAACATAAAATTGCAGGTGCTTTTCCATGGAATGTGCTTTTCCTTAAGACATCAACAAAACTCTGATGACAAATTAATTGATGACAAACTTCCTGAAAATTATGCCAAAGAGAATGTATTAGAACCAGAGTTAAACTGTGTATTTATTAATATTACATGGACAAGAAAAAAATAAAGGTTTTATAAAACATCTTCCCAATTATAACTAATAAAACAAGTCTTTCATTTTATTAATACTTAAGTAGCCAATAAAAATAACCAATATAAGTTAGCATGTAATGTAATTTTTTCTTTAGTTAATTGATAAGGGAGCCATTTTTTGCCATAAAACTACTCATGCTTATTTTATTTCATCGATATGATTTTAGTTTGATCTCAAACTATGGTTTCTTTTCAAAAGTATCCATAATGGGCCATAGATATTTTAACAAAGGAAATACAAATTGCCAGAGAATAACTTGTGCAAGTGATCATGGGAAGCCTCTAACCCTCATAAAATGTTTCAGTGAAAGATCAGCATAATCTACAACCAACATAAGAAATTTCCTGCCAAAATATTTCATTCTTATAAAGCAGAAATAAAAAAAAAATAGCCTGCTGCATCTATAGGGAATTTTTCTAATTGTATTTTACTCCTTCTACTTGTTCACAAATAATATGTTTGGGAAAAATATACACTTGGATTGGTAAGTTTGCAGTGGTTTAATGCATACTGCATTAAATTTACCTTTTCAAAAGGAAACATTAATTGGGTGTTGAAAATAAGATATAGGAAGGAAAATATAACAATTGGTGTAAACAAAATTTAAAGTAAGAAAAATCCAAACTTTCTGAAAACAATGTAATTTTACTGCATTCTTTTAAAGTGTTGAATTCTGAGGATATATACAATGCACACTGGATCAAAAAGAAATTATTGCCCTTTTAAATACTACCAATGAATTAGCATTAAGAAACCACAACTATCAATCGACATTGCATAGTACATATATTTTTAACTTGTTTATGTTTTAATTTTTTTTAATTACTTCGATAGATTTAGGGGGTACAAATGTTTTTTGTTGCATGGATGAATTGTATAGTGGTGAAGTCAGGGATTTTAGTGTATCCATTGCCCAAATAGTGTACATTGTACCTGATAGGTAATTATTTTATCCCTCACTCCCAGCCGCCCCCCGCCGCCAGACTCCTTTCTTCTTAGTTTCCAATGTCCATTATACAACTTTGTATGACCATGTATACTCATCGTTTAGCTTTTACTTACAAATGAGAATATGTGGTATGTGTTTTTCTGTTCATGAGATATACTTCACTTAAGATAATGGTCTACAGTTCCAACCAAGTTGCTGCAAAAGACATTATTTCATTCCTTTTTATGGCTGAGTAGTATTCCATTGTATATATATATATATTTCGCATTTTCATTATCCACTTCTCAGTTGATGGGCACTTAGGTTGATTTTATATCTTCACAATTGTGCTGGGATAAACATTCAGGTGTGGGTGTCTTTTTTATATAATGACTTCTTTTTCTTTGAATAGATATCCAGTAGTTGGATGGCTGGATCAAATGGTTGGTCTATTTTTAGTTCTTTTAGGAATCTCCATACTGTTTTCTACATAGGTTGCAATAATTTTCATTCCAACCAACAATGTATAAGAATTCCCTTTTCACCCCATCTGTGCCAATATCTATTGTTTTGTGTAGTAAATATTTAGATGATTATTTTAAATCATTTTTGCTATTGAAGACTTGAAACAACAGGACCTCATTTTTTTTATTTTTTTATTTTTTGCATAAAGATGTTTTTATTTCAGAGTATGAGACGAGTTACAGTAACTGTGTTATAATTACAAATAACAGATGAGTTTACAAAAATCAAGATTACATCTTAATGAATTCTTTTTTTAAATTTTTATTTCAGGGTATTATGAGAGTATAAACATTTTGGTTACATTTTATGGCTTTGCCTCATCCAAGCGAGTACAGTGATTTCTATAACAGGCAAAATTCAATGAAAAATTATGTGGATAGTTTGCTTTTTGTAAGAAAGACATCTTACTCAGGAATTATATATTTAAAGAAAAAATAAATCTGTGAGTTTAATATTACTGAATTATTTTTAAAATCAGTTTCAGAAGTCACCTTGAAGTTGTTCCAGATGATAAATTATGATATTAGTGGTAAGTACTTACAGATGTTGCTTATTAATTTGGGGAAATTGCCTTAATTCTTAATTTTCTCAGAGTTTTTTTTAAATCATAAATGGATATTGAATTTTTCAAATGGTTTTTCTGCAGCTATGGAAGAAAGCCCTATCTGGTATACCTAACTAATTGATATTTTTCAAAAATATTACAGAGAGATCACATGTACACCTCACCTAGTTTCTTCTGTTATTAACCTTTTATATTACCATGTTCATTTGTCAAACTCATTTATTTATTTGTTAAATACACTTAGTTCCAGGAGTTTATTCTAAGAAGCTAATATTTATCCACCACATTTTAATGATCAGATAATACTTGTGATAATAGTAAGTAGTTCATTCTACCTTCTTTTCCCAGGGAATTTTTGAGAATTCACCTCAGTCATGCTCACCTGACTTGTATATCTGTACTGTTGATATTTGGCACCAATAGTCAATGACAGCCAGTATGTGGAAAAACAGAAGCTATAGTTGCTTCTGTTATCTCATATTATTTCTCGGTGTCTAACCATTTCCTTAACCAGCGATGTTGTTTCTCACTTTCAGATAAGCTATGAAATTGGCACACAGCATCCTCCAACACTATCAGTGAAATTTACACGTAAATCTAATCTCAAGTTTTCTTGCCTACCCCTCGGTAGATTTCCATATGGTAAAGGACAACTTATACTTTTCAAATATAGTTTTCTTGTACTAAAAATATTAATGCTTATCATGGTTTAATTACTCTTGTGGGAAATATCTTCACTGATAATTTACAAATACACATTAGCAAATTGTCAGTATCATTACACAATGGTGAGTGAATAAAGCCCATGGGTCTCTACTTCATCACAGCATGGAGACCTTATGGGGGTCAGGCTACTTTTATGATGACTCAAGAATCCAAAATTGAGTGATCAAAGAGGACCAGATAGAAGCTATATGATGCAACCTCAGAAATAACATAGCATGCATTCTGTCATGCTCTATTGGAAAGAACATTCATAAGCCTCTCCAGATTAAAGAGATCAGGAATCAGATCCCGCCTTTAGTCAGAACTCAACTCTGAATTCTTTGCAAATAATTTCTAAACATGTCTTATATTTGTTCCATACGGCAGTTGTTTGATTGTAAGTTATCTAAAATTTCAACTCAGAAAGTAATGCTTTCTAAAACATCAAAAGCACGAGGTTGCATCCAGTTATTGAAAACTCGAATTTCCAAGTATATAGGCCCCTGGCTATTTACTATTGGGTTACTTGGTTTTATAATGAAACGGTTCTAGTTATGCACAGTTTGTGACTATTATCTATTGTAACATTATTTCTTCTGGCCTTTGCTTTGTATCATGTCTGTTTTGTAGCAAAGATAACTGTACTCAAAGATATTTAGTTTGTAATCTGTTGTGTCTTTATTAAATTAATCTAAATTTATTTATGCTCTTATACATAAAATAAAGTGATTTTTAAATATTTCATGACTTGGAGATAGTATATGTACTATTTAAACAAAAACTGCTTCTTTGGATTACAGAATCACTAAACAGACCTACAGTGTAGCAGGTGGTTATTTAACTAACACCTGTGGAGAGTCTGGCAGCAATTTGGAAAGATCCTACCAGAAATCCCGAAGAGCTGGTTACCCTGACAACTGGCAATTTAAAATAACATATAAGCCACCCTGAAAGACTTTTTTGCTTTTACAAAGATTTAGTAGTAGCTGTTTGGGAAACACAAATACTATATGACGAACTATTTTAAAAGATTTGGAAATTTTCTCCTTCCAGTTTCTCTCATTTATTCCAACTGACATTTCTGGTTTGTCAAAAATATATTAGTTAATAAAAAATTAGCAGTAGTAGTTATACTCATTTAAGCCTATGCATCATTTTGATCTCTCTATTTTGTCATGCTATGGTTAATGATTTTTCTGTATTATTGGCAGATCTATTTACGTAATTATGTTGATTTAGCAGATGACGTACTAAAACCTCAGATAAGTTTAAGTGACTTTTTCAACATTGCACAATGAGCAAGTGGAAAAGCTGAAACAAACTCTTCAGAATCATAGACCTATACCTTTTTCCATTGCCACCTTTAAAATTAACATGTGTTTAAGAAAATGAAATGCAAAATAGGAAAGATACAAATAATTGAGGCCATAAAAAAGTAGCATGGCACACATAAGGCCTCATGATTTGGTCAGTGAATACAGCAACCTTATTTATCAGACTCGGTTCTATTTACACTGAACAATTTTCAACTTCCCAAACTCACTAACTCTGCTCCCTTTTACATCCAATTTTTGTCACAAGCAGTCTTCAATACACACTTTCCCTCTTTTAACAATGTTTATATAATTATGTTTAATTATCACAAAATTTGTGTTAAAAAGTGTTTTTCCTTTTTCATTATATGTTTAATTTATTTCTTTATATCTCTACTTTTCTTGTAGCAAGATGCAGTTTGGTCTTGCCTTTTTTATCCAATATGACAATCTTTGCCTTTTAAATGAAAAATTTGTACTATGTATAATTAATTATTAATATAATTAGGTTTAAGTTTATCATCTTGCTATTTTTTTATGTTAGTCCAATCTGGTCTTTCTTCCCTTTTTCCTCATTTTTAGAAAAATTTTCTTCTTCGAATGGAGCATTTTTTTTAAATCCATTTTCTTCTCCTCTATTGCCTTATTACACATAACTCTTTACTTTGCTATTTCATTGAATGTTTTAGGGTTTACAGTTTACATTGCAACTGTCACAGTCTACTTTTAACTCATACTAAACCACTTCACATACGAGTACTTCAATTTCTCCCCTTCTGGCCTTTATGCTTTTATTGTCTTATATTTTATTACATTTTACTCATGTATATACATATGTTATTAACGCCACATTATATTCTTACTCTTGTTATCTTAAAAGAGATTTTTATTAATAAAAATATCATATATATAATTACATATACATTGATACTCATATAGTTTCAATTTCCATTGCTCTACATTCCATATCAGGATCTTCGTGTAAGTTTTTTTTTTAAATCCAGTCTTCATAAAAATAAAATTCTGCTCTTGTAAACAATCATGAATTTACTTTTAAACTCTAGGTAAGTTACAACACAATGTAGATAATTCTCTTAAACAATTTCGAGTAAAATAATAACACACAAAAATTATATACTGTGAGATTTCTATTGTATGAAATGTGAAAACAAGCAGAACTATTTTATGCTGTTTGAAATCAAGATAATGTTTGGCCTCAGCTGGGGAAGAGAAGTAGGTAAATAGTGGAAGTGAGCTAGAGGATAGCTTTTGAGGCCTTTGTAATGTTCTGTTTTGCAATTTGTACGCTGGAAAAAAGTGCCTGATTTGTGGAAATTCATCATAATAATAAGTAAACGCTTGTGAATGAATATTACGCATCAATAAAAATTTAAAAGATTCTTACTCTACATACTGAGAAGCTTTGTAGGATGTAAAAATGTTTCCTTCTCATTGACAATCTATCTGCCACTCTCTCTGTCATAACTTCTTCCTGTTCTTGTCATCTTTTGACAATCTAAAGGGCATCTCCAATTTGCATTGAAAATAAAGAAAAGCATTTTTTTTTTTACTTCCTGTAAACACAAAGACCTAAGAACTGCTTTTGCTCTACTCCTAACACCAATCTATAAATGCTTTAATGATTTAACCAACAAAATATGTGGTAAATCTTTCCACTGCCTTTCATTCTCCAACTACTTGAATCTAAAAGCAAGCCTGTGTCAGCGTAACTGTAGCAATAATTTCTTAATTTTTATTCCTGTTTTTAATTTTATTGTTCTGAAATTCATTTTTCAGATAGTAACCAGAATGAGCTTTCTGATTGTGCTACCCCTCTTTCTAAAGCTCTATGATGGCTTCTCATTATACCTGAAATAAAATGCAAACTTAAATTAAAAACTTCATTCTCTGCCTTACCAGTGTGACAGCACTGGAAAGTGCTAATATGGTTTCTGCTTTAGTGTTTTAGTCCTGGATGTAAATCTCCAGAATATATGGCCTTCCACTCCCAATTTTTCTTCTTATCGTTAAGATGTCCATAAGAACTTGTTCAATTTTTTAATTAAAAGTATTCGCTATGTCTCTATCACTTCACTTTATTTTAATTCTGTCAGTCTTAAGATTTATTCTTTTGTTTAGTAGTAAGCCTCACTTCTCCAGAATGTAAGCCATATAAAAGAGCTTTGACTTTTTTTGTTTCATTGCTATTGTGAGCACAAAAGATACATGAAATGTAACAGGTGCTTGGTATTTGTTCCATGCAAAAGAGAATGAATAAAAAGAAGTTGTATATGTAAATAAATAGTCGCTTAAATTTTATTTTTCACTTTTGTTCTTTAAAATGTACACATATATCACTTTTATATTTAATTTCATTTTTGTATCAAGTATGATTATTGTTTTCTTCTCACATAACTATGAGAAAATATGTATAAATAATGATGATAACATTTCTCCCTATAGTTTTTATTAGTCCTTAAATATAAAGCAAATTCATCACTTTCAAAGATAAGACCTAAGTACAAAATTAAAAAGAAAAAATAACATTAAAAATAGTCACTTTGATCTTCATTATAGCATCTAGCCTTGTCAACTTGATTAAAGGGTAATTTCCAGCTCAGAGAGTTAAAAAAAAAAAGATGATTTTGATGAGATCCCTTCTAATTAGTTTTAAGATAAAATCGAGCTTTACTACTGCATGTTTAGCATTTACTGGGAGGTGGAAAAATATCATCCATTTTGTCATTATCTATAACCGCATTATAAAAAAAACTTTGGATAATAAAACATTTTTTTCTACCAAAATAAGTTTTGAATTGTTTTGTTTGTTAGCTGTTTAATTATACCAGGAAACAACTAAATTGGAATTATTTAGTGGAGCCATGTGTTATCTGAAATTGCCAATTAGGTGAAAAACTTTTTTTTTACATTAGCAACAGATTTATTTTTGTTTAATTAATCATTGTATCTTACATATGTAAGAGTGTATACCATGTAATTGTACCTTCAGGAGAAGTAGACTGTTACATTTTGGTTTGCATAATAATGGGCTGGAATATAAAAATACAGAAAGAAATATAATTTTCTTTTCTAAATATCAATACCTATAAATAACTCTTGTACAAATATAAATGTACACAGTATTTATATATAAAGATACAAAAGGTAGAATAAATCCATGACATTATCAAAATACCTTTAAATTGATAAGAAACTCAATGAAATATCAGTTATGAAAACAGGTCCCTATCTCCTTGTTGTATGATTTTAATTATACCTAAAATATTAAATATGCTTCATCATATTTAAGAAATATTTTAAGCCAATTTACCCTTTTATTTTGCTGATGGTTTTGTAGAATATTCCTTTTACAATGTTAAATCTCAGTTAAAAATTGATTTGTTAAACATATAACAAATCAGTGTAAAAAGCTTTACATTTAATCAAATTCCAATGATGTGTTAGCAAGTATTGCTTTGGAATCCTGTATTGATATTACTCATTTTGATGTTGAAGATTATGAGATCTTTCTAATACCATTATATAATATAAAGTGATAAATTATTTAAAATAAGTTATTTATCAATTTGTTTTTAATATAAACTTTTATATATTTTTATAAAAAAGTGAGCAAATATTAAACTTTGGTTTGGTTATTTTACCATATATAATATAATCAACATTAATATTGAGTATAATTATACAAGCCACAAAGAATTTTTTGATTCAAACCATATTTTTATGCAACAAATACTAATGGCAATACACCTCAAATCTGCTGCTCCCACTCCTCAATTCATCTGCAGATGTAATAGGCATTTTCAAGCACTCTGAAACGTTAATAATTTATAGGAACTTAGGAATTTTTCCACACATCTGTGGTGAGGAGGGAACCTCCAGATGGTTAACATTTACTTTTCCATAAGTCCAGTCGAGGGGGGGGGTTAAATCCTATTTTAGCAAAACAAATAATGCAATATACAATCATTGTCCATCTGACTGTAGGATTGATAGTCATAGTGATTATGATTGATAGAAAAACTTGTCATGGAATGCTAATATAAAATAATGTCTTGCAATAACTGTCGTAATTGGGAAATATCACACATTTCGAAATGATTCCAACAACATACCTCGAGGAACTCATTGACCAAATTTTAAGTTTTCCTTAAAACTTAAATGATTTACAAATCAAATAGTAAAGATTACAGGAAGTTTCCTTAGAGTCACACAGTAAAAGATACTAGACTTGAACCCCATTCTCACTCTTAATTCTACTCTCTTCCTCACACCCAACGAAGTGAATATTGATGTAGCAAAAGAACCTTGATGACATTTACAGGCTTTGCTCATCTCTATACATTTTCAAAGGCTTATTCCAGTGCCTAGTCCAGAGTAAGCATTTCTTAAGCAAAGAAATGAATGAATAAATGAATGAGTGATTCCACAAATACTAAAGTGAGAAAGCATTTCTCTGTCACTGTTCTTAAGTGAGTGATCAGTGAAAGCAGATTGATCATAACATAAGCCTGTTAATTTGGAGAACAGAGAGAAACATTGAATCTAGTATTGACTCTATACACCTATTATAGATATATGTGAGGAGAGAAGTCCCCAAAGTGGCACATTACAAAGAACTGGGCAGTCTTCTGTGCATTTAGTGGATCTTTGAATTAATCACTTTCCCAGACCTTCTTGAAAATACAAGACTTCTAGGTATTCTAAACATTTCACTATTTAATTAAATAACATTCTCTACTGATACTTTGCATGGTGTATTGATATCCATTTTATTGCATTTTGATATTTACAGCGTACCATTTTACTGTAATTTTTATCCTTATTAAAATTCCTGTTTTTTAAGTCTATTGTGAATTATGAAAGTAAGCTTTAAAGAATAAAAAGTAGGTGAAATGAAACACAAACATAAGTCCTCTGTTTGAACAAATTATTTTTCATATACACTGCATATATATAAAGCAATTGATTTCTTTTGCACTTTCCAAGGTAGTTTCAATCCACATGAGGTATACATTTAATTCCTATGTCCTTCTAAACCCTATTTCATCTCTTGTGCACCTTTTATTGCTCAATTTGCAATTTTTCCTTCTTTGACTGACAAATATTAATCCAAAGAATATTTACTTGGTAAAAATACTTTCATTCAAACTGTGTTTTATTCTCTTTCTAACCTTTCTCTCTAATTATTTCATGGAATTTTAAGTTAGGTTTCTGTCTCAACTATATTAACACTATCTCAAAAAGCTATGATTTTCTAATCACTCAACCAATAGTCATTTTCAGTGACCATTCTGTACAACATTTGTTGTATCGACTGTAAATGACGGTTTTTATAAAATCACTCTTTGATTGACTTTTAGGAAACTACATGTTTCCTAATCTAGGAATCTATACTTTTATAACTAGCAACGTGAGTCTTCCTGATAACTGTGACAATTTAAAGTCAAGTTGTGACATGGAAGCACAAGAGAGTTGACTGTGCAGTACTACCCAAATATTTTAGAAATGCCTTCTTTTTTAAAGAAGTCTATTCTTTTGCCTTATTAATGTTCTCATGAAACAATTTAGTGGACCAACTAAAGGTTAAACAGACATTAGAATCAGGCAAAAGTAAGTATAATTTTCTGTTTAATCATGCATTTGCTGGACAAGCAAAACTTATCCCTTTTAGTAACATTAACTCATATGGCGGTTGTGATGATTAAGCCAAATAATGCTGATAAAATTAAATGAATTAGTGAATTTTTCATACATTTTTTTCTGAAATTCTTCTGTTTTTCATTGATTCCCTAATTGCATTTACATAGTCAACTTTCATAACTCTCTTTGTCTAATAAGGTCAAGCATCCCCAAAACTTCCCTTGGTGCTTCTTCTGCATCACCTTCTCTTTGCCAAAGATAGTTGGTTGTTTAATTAGCAGATGCCTTTTTAAATTCTATTTTCAACTTCATTCCTTATTGATAGGACATCTGCAAAAGTATGGTTACATTGTTTTCACACATTTTTAACTTTCTAATTAAAACCTTGAGGGTGAGTATGTCAATTCAGAATTGAACCTCACAGCACATACGAACACAACTTCAAAGAATTTTTGACCGTAAAGCAAAATGAAGCAAAAATGATACCATTAAAGAATCTGAACTACCTTATTTAATTTCTACTCATGTCCTTACCGAAAAAAATTGTGTACTATAATACAAAATATTTAAAATGATTGTATTAACCAAAATAGAGATAAACTTCAACCTTCAATTTCAAGGATCTGTAGCAAGACTTCAAATCCAGCATGAGACATAGTCAGGAAATGAAGTTTGTTTGAATGATTAAAGAAAACTTCCTGGGAGCGAATTCACTGACTTGTATCTTTGTAAATAAGTAATAGGCCTTTTTTTCTGTTTATTCATCTTCTGAGGTAGTGAAAACCATTTTTGGTAGGGAGTACATGAAATGAAAATATTTTTCATTCTAGAATAAAGGAATCGTCTCTGGGTTTAGCATGTCAGTGGTTTTTAGATTTTCTGCTTTACAAACACCAAACACTAATTTTGCAGTAGCTGTATGTTGATCAAGCTTCTTTTCCTGAAAACAGTTTCTTCGTCTATAAAAAGAATGATCTGGAATCAGTCACCATGTAATCTATGGCTTAGAATGAACAGATGGATTTTAAATTTTTAATTTAATCAAATGTTGGGGGCCAAGATGGAAGGAACATGAAAATGAATAAAGAAATCATGAATGGATCTTACCGTCCAATGCAGAGATTGAGCTTTCTATTTAGAAATGTTATAACTAAAAGGATACTTACAAAATTGCTAGTGCCATCTCATTTTCCAAATCAGAAAACTGAGACCACCAAAGGATTAAATAACTCATCAACTGACATGCATTTAATAAAAAATTAGAACTAGAAATTATATGACCAGATTTATTCATGGTGTTTCAACATCATATAACAACCTGCAGTACTTCTACCCCAGTAAGCTGAGAGGTTCTATTTATTTTGATTGGCATATAAAACAGTTGAAAGGAGCCATGTTTTGAAATCTGTGGAAAGATTCCTTTTCACAGGATTTATTTCTCATCTCTTCACACTCTTCCTTAAGCCTAATGAACAATTATATGGCACCATAATTTGACTGTTTTAAGTCAATCAAATTATTTAATTTCTCATGAAGTGACTGCCTTAGAAAATGCTATGATATGAATGTCCCCTACAAAACTCAGATTGAAATTTAATTGCCACTGTAACAATATTAAGAGGTGGGACCTTTAACCTATTAGGTCCTGAGGGTTCCACCCTTACAAATAGATTAAGGCTGTTATCACCGGAGTGGGTTCCTGATAAAAAGGATGTGTTTGGCCTCTCCCTCTCGTGCTCTCTGTTTCTCTGCCTGACGTGCTCACTTGCCCTTCTGCCATGTTATGATGCAGCACAAAGGCCCTTGCCAAATGCTGGAGGGATACTCTTGGACTTCTCAGTCTCTGGAAATGAAAAATAAATTTATTTTCTTTATAAATTATCCAGTCTATAGTATTGCTATAGCAGCAGAAAATGAACTAAGACAGAAAGGAAAGTGTGACCCAATGCTGGCCAATAAAATGTGAGAGAAAGTCAACTTCTTTGGGCATCAGAATTTAGGGAAATGTTTCCTTACTCTTAAAAAGACTGTTCTATTTTAAAAATCTTGTAATTTTTTGTATGAACATATAAATTGTGTTGTTTCATCATACATCTTGTGACGTCAAGGAGAGATGAATAACATGGAGCTAACAGAAAAAGATAGAGGATACCTTGGTCTTTGATGGTAGCACTGAGCCACTAAACTGACCAAATCTAGAATTTCATTATTTCAGAACCTTATTTAAAGTAAGAGAATAAATGTTTCTTTCTGGGAAAGCCACTTCAGTTGGGTTTTCTGTTGTAGACAAAATCATCTCAACTGACCCTGCTTAAAAAAATCCACAAAAGAAATAAACGCATTATACTTCAATGATCAAAAAATTCAAAGAAAAAAACACTGAACATGAAGGCAAACCAGGGTAATTACAGTACCCTAAGAAGGAAGAAATACTAAGCAATTTGATAAATATTAATAAAATAATGCATTTATTTTCTACTTGTCATTTTGCCGAAGGTATAAATGCAAAAGGGGAACATTTGATTACCCTAACTTCTGCTTTGTGTCTACCCTTGATTACAGGAGTAAAGATATTCTGATTTATCATCCCTTGAGATAGTATCCAATGTAACAGAGGTAATTTCTTAAAAAATGAAAGAATTAGTACATATTTAGGGATGTATAATGTGCAATAAATATTAACAAATGTTCATGGATATTTGTTATGTCCATAACAATGTGCGAGAAACGAGGCACAGGACTCATACTGGGGAGTCAGTCACCAGTTCTACTTCTTATCTTTCTGGAGTTTGCATTCAGGAAGGCAGACAATTAAATTGTAATAAGTTCCACAAGCACATGAATAGACTGCAGAGGTGGAGAATAATGAAGGCTTTAGAACAGGTGAACTTTAAAAGGAAATTTCTCTTACAAGGGCATGTGTAACTGTGGGCCTGAAGCATAATCAAGTCAGCACAGTGAAGACTTGTGGTCAGGCAAGTAATCCAGGTAAAGGAAAAGGCACAGGTAAAAACTTTGAATCAGGATAATGCTCCAGTATGTTTTAGAAAGTGAAAGAAGGCTATAGACAGAGGTTCAAATGAGGTGGCATCAAGGGGGAGTGTTTGAACTACACACACGCGTATGAAGGGCTTAGCCCGAACACAACACCTAAATCACAGTAAGGAGATTAAATTTTATGTAAAGTCAAGGAAAAGTAATTAAAGGATTTTATTCACCATAGTGACATGGCCAAGTTAATATGGTTTCAGAGATGTCTGTAGATGGTATATGGAGAACAGACATTAGGGACCAGGAATAAAATTAAGGGAACATGTAAAGATGCTAGCTGAGCTCTAGCAGGAGGTGTGTGATGCCATTTTGGAGGCCTATGAAGGACCAGTTTCAGAGATAGATTGAGAGTTTTGTTTGAGAGAGTTAAATTTGATGTGGTTGTAAGATGTCCAGATGTAAATAACTGAATGTTCAGTATTTGCATAGAATTTAACACATGGATTTGTATTAATCACCAAAGGGAGAGAGGAAAGGAGAAGAAAACTTGGAAGAAATTTCAATATTCAGATGTAACGTATAGAAGAAAATATCAATGTGAGAGAATTATCTGCCAGAAAATTTAGAAGAAAATCAAGAAAGCATTATATCATGAAAGTGAAGACTGTCACCCCCCAAAAGAAGTAGTAGAATCTCTTCTTCTTAACATTCAGTTGAGTTTTGCTCCCCTAACGTAATTCATGGCTTTTGCTGCATTGTGGAATATGGGTAAGAAAAAGACTTTTGGCTCTCTCTCTTCTTGGTCTTTAAATGGCCTATAAATTTATAATATGCTATGATTGTAGTACTTCATTTTGCACTTCTCTTTTGGAAAACCCTAGTAATGTTTTTGAGCAATTCCTGTGCTATAGTAATCCAGTCCAAAACATTGGACTATATACAGTTTTCTAGTACAGTTTTTGACAACCATCAGCTAAGTTAAATATGTGGCATTTGTTAAGTACCAAAGTAGCTTTGTGTACTGTACTGATAGAAAGAATAGAGAGGTTTGAAGTGGGTTTCAAGTTCAAATAAACTGATATTGGGAAAAGTCTAATATTTTTAATTTAATTTTCATTTCAGAATATTATGGGGATACAAATGTTTAGTTTACATGTGTTGCCTTTGCACGGTGTGTGTCACAGCTACAAGCATGTCCCTCCTCCGCCCAGTGTGCACCACACCTATTAGGTGTGAATATACTCATTCTCTCCTCCCACCTCACGCCTGCCTGACACCCAATGACTGTTACTTCCATATGTGCATATGAGTGTTGATCAATTAGTACCAACTAGATGGTGAGTATATGTGGAGCTTGCTTTTCTATTCTTGTGATACTTCACTTAGGAGAATGGGCTCCAGCTCCATCCAAGATAATACAAGAGGTGCTAGATCACCATTGCTTTTTGTGCCTGAGTGGTACTCCATGGTATACATATACTACATTTTATTAATCCACTTATGTATTGATAGTAACTTTGGTTGTTTCCGTATCTTTGCAATTGTGAATTGTGCTGTTATAAACATTCTAGTTCAGATGTCTTTGTTATAGAATGTCTTATTTTCCTTAGGGTAGATGCCTAGCAGTGGGATTGCTGGGTCAGATGGTAGTTCTACTTTTAGTTCTTTGCGGTATCTCCATACTACTTTCTACAGAGGTTGTACTAGTTTGCAGTCCCACCAGGGGTGTATGAGTGTTCCTATCTCTCAGCATCCATGCCCACATTTGTTGTTTTGGGATTTTTTGATAAAAGCCATTCTCACTGGAGTTAAGTGATATCTCATTGTGGTTTTGATTTGCATTTCCCTAATGATTAGAGATATTGAGCATTTTTTCATATGTTCATTGGCCATTAGTCTGTCTTCTTCTGAAAAGTCTCTGTTCATGTCCTTTACCCGCTTTTTAATGGCATTGTTTGATTTTTCCTTGCTGATTTTCCTGAGTTCCATATAGATTCTAGTTATCAACCCTTTATCAGACGTATAGCATGCAAATATTTTCTCCCATTCTGTAGGTTGTCTAGTTGCCCTAGTGATAGTTTCTTTGGCTGTGCATAAGCTTTTTAATTTGATCAGATCCCATTTATTTATTTTTGTGGATGCTGTGATTGCTTTTGGGTTCTTCTTCATGACTTCTTTGCCTAGGCCAATGTCTATAAGAGTTTTTCTGATGTTTTCTTCTAGAACTCTTATAGTTTCACGCCTTGGGTTTAAGTCCGTTATCCACTGTTGGGGTGATTTTTGTGAGAGATGAAAGGTGTGTATCCTGTTTCAGTCTTCTACATGTGGCTATCCAATTTTCCCAGCACCATTTATTGAGTAGGGATTCTTTTCACCAGTGTACATTTTTGTCTGCTTTGTCAAAGACTAGATGGCTGTATTAGGATGGCTTTATATCTGGGTTCTCAGCTCTGTTCCACTGGTCTGTGTCTCTGTTTTTGTGCCAGTACCATGCTGTTTTGGTTACTGTTTAAATGAGGAGGATAAAATATTCTCCCAAAATTATTATTAGCATCTTTTGCTTCATCATCCAATTATATTTGCTTCTCTTTCCATTCTGAATTAATAATACATCCACCCATTTCCAGTCGTTTTTCCCTTCCTTTTCCCTTATCCCTATGAAGGTATTAAAGTACCATTAGAGAATAGCATAAAAGGTGCCAAAAGGAGATTTGGATTGTAACTTTGCTCCCCCTGCCCCCATTGTTCAAATTTAAATTGCTATGGTCATAATTAAGTAAAAAAGTCCATTCATGATATGATTTGTCAGAACATATCTACTTGTCCCCTTTTATAAATTGATACATACTCATTGTACATATTTATGTGGTACATGTGATCTTTTAGTACATACATACAATGTTTAATGATCAGTTAAGGACATTCAGAATATCCATCGCCTCAAACATTTTTTCTTTATTTCTGTTGGGAACATTCCTAATATTCTTCTCCAGCTATTTTGAAATGTACAATAAATTTTGGTTAATTGTAGTCATCAAACTCTGCTATTGAACCCTAAAACATTCCATTTAATTGCATGTCTGTACTCAGTAATCAATCTCTCTTTATTCCCTGTGCTCACACACTTCCCATCCTCTGGTAACCATCATTCTATTTTCTACCTCCATGAATTAAACTATTTTACCTTGCACATATGAGTGAGAACATGTGAAATTTGCCTTTGTATGTCTGGGTTATTTCGCCTAACATAACGACCTCCAGTTCCACCCTTGTTGCTGCAAATGACAGGATATCTTTTTTAATGGCTGCATAGTATCCTATTTTATATATATATATATATATATATATACACACACACACACACACACACATATATACATATACATATACACATACACACACACACACACAAACACACACACACTCACACCCCTCATTTTATTTACCCATTTATCTGTTGATAGACACATAAGTTGATTCCAGATCTTGACTATTGTGAATAATGCTGTAATAAACATCTGGCTATGAGTAACTGTTTGATATACTGATTTCCTTTCCTTTAGATAAATATCCAGTAGTGAGATTGCTGGATTGTATGGTAGAGTTATTTTTAGTTTTTTTGAGAAACCTCCATACTGTTTTCCAGAATACAATAATAATTTATATTCCCATCAACAATGTATAAAAGTTCCATTTTTTCCACATCCTTGTAGGCATTTATTATTTTTGTCCTTTTGATAATAGCCATTCTAACCTGGGTGAGATGATACATCATTGTGGTTTTGATGTTAATTTCCCTGATGATTAATGATGTTGAGCATTTTTCATATATCTGTTGGCCATTTCTAAGTCTTTTTTTTTTTAAGAAATGTCTATTCAGATCCTTTGCCCACTTTTAATGATTTTTTAAATTTAATTAATTACTTAATTAATTAATTGTTTGCTGTTGAGATGCTTGAGCTCCCTGAATATTCTATTAGTCTTTTGTTGAATGAATAGTTTACAAATGTTTCCTCTATTCTACAGGTTGTCTCTTCACTCTGTTGATTGTTTTCTTTGCTGTGCAGAAGGATTTTGGTTTGCCCTGTGTGTACACTTTTGGTTTTGTTGCCTGTGCTTTTGAGGTATTAGCCATAAAATATTTTCTTACATCAATGTCCTGAAGCATTTCCCCTATGTTTTCTTCTAGTAATTATATAATTTCAGGTCTTATGTTTAAGTGTTTAATCCATTTTGGCTGATTTTCTGTATATGGTGAAAAATGGGGGTCTAGTTTCATTCTTCTTCATATGGACATTCGATTTTCCCAGCATCATTCATTAAAGATGGTGCCCTGTTCACACTGCATGTTTTTGGCACCTTTGCCAAAAATCAGTTGCCTGTGACTATGTGGATTTATTTCTGAGTTCTTTATTCTGTTCTATTTATCTATGTCAATACCATGATGATTTGGTTACTATAACTTTATAGTATATTTTGAAGTCAGGTAGTTTGATGCTTCCAGCTTTGTTCTTTTTTCTTAGTATAGTTTGGCCATTCAGAGTCTTCTGTAGTGCCATATACACTTTAGTATTTTTTTCTATTTCTGTGAAGAATGCCATTGCTATTTCGATAGGGATTTCGTTGAATCTGTACTTCCCATTGAGTATAATAGACATTTTAACAATATTAATTCTTCTGATCTGTAAGCATGGGTTTCTATTTGTTTGTGTCCTCTTCAAATTTATATCATAAGTGTCTTTTAGTTTTCCTTGTAGAAGTCTTCACATACTTGGTTATATTTATTCTTAAGTATTTAAGTTTTAGATAACTATTATAAATTGGGTTGTTTTCTTGATTGCTTTTCTAGCTAGTTAGCTATTGGTGTATAAATATGCTACTGTGTTTTTGTATATGGATTTTGCATCCTGCAAATTTATTTAATTTATCAGTTCTAAGAATTTTTAAGTTTTTCTATTATAAGATCACGTCATTTGCAAAAATGGACAATTTCACTTTTTCTTTTCTAATTCGGATCCCCTCTACAATGTATCTACTTGACCTTAATAATTGTATATGCTTTAAAACAACTTAATAATGACTGTATACTTATGATTAAAATTATTTAAGGGTTGCATTTGAAATTATTTTAGAAATAAGAAAAAAAAGTGAGTTTCTATGGCTTCTACAGCCAAGATGTACAATGTATCCAACAAAATGTGCAGTAACATTTTTCAACTTTTGTAATTAACGCTCATGTTCTCCAGTTTCAAACACACAGCACAATCATTCCCTTTTTTGTCATTTAATTTTAAATGTGTTGAATCTCACAGCTTGTCTCATCACAATGCCAAATTAACGATTCTAAAAGGAGTAAGTGCATGAAGCCATGAATAGGCATTTTTTTAAAAGGGAATAATGTTGCTTACTCTACAAAGACTCTCATCAAAATACTTGTTTCAAACCAGTATATTTTGTATAGTAAAGTAATGTTTTCTTCCTATATTGTTTTTTTTTTTTTCTATTTTTCTTAGGAATGACTTTCACTGTGTTCTATGGGAGAGTGAATATCCTATCACCATACCTTAATACTGGAGCAAACATCAATCAGTTTTTATAGAGTAGATTTTTTTTAGCAATCATACAGCAGCATGACCTCAGAGATTATTAAATGTAATAGCTTTAATCCTATAAATAAAGTTCTGTTTCTTTCCTTAAGATTTTAATCCCCTTATATATTTTCAGTTTAAATATTGAATCATCACAGTGAAGTAGCCAGAAATTGTATTCAAAAAATGAGACTACATGTCAGCCACTAACTAGCTGTGTGACGAGTTGAGTCACTTAAACTTTTAGGGTCTTAATTTTGCATTGGGGAAATTACAGGTTTTGGGCATAACTTTTGAATCTCCATTCAGCTTTTTAATTTTCTCATATTGCCTTTCTAATCATTATCAACTTCCAATAAAATATTTTTCATAATCACATTTTACTCACACACACATACATATATGTATTTATAAATATATTGTGTATACATATATATGCATGCATGCATATTATTCATAGTTTATGAAAACTTACATGAGAGTACAGTTCTATGTAAAATTATAAATAATTCTTCTAATTAATATTCTAGAAAACTTTGGAGATATTTTTTCCTCAATTATATTCTGCTAAGGGAATAAAGTCAGAGCACTGTGTTCAGAAATTACTTGAATCAATTCGCTTTTTTTTTTACTGCATTGATTTTATTATCAATGTGAAAGCTAGGTCCATTATTGTCGTTTTACATTCATATATACTTCTTGCTTTGTAATATTAGATTTACTTTTTGATTATATTAAGTATTTATCTTTTTCTTTTGCTAGGTTAAAATGGAGGATCATTAATTGATAGTATTCGTGGTGGGGAGGGGGGGTTACTCTCATTTTTGTCATGCTTTAAGTTGCTGAATTTAAATCACGCGTTTCCATCTTTCCCTTCTGTACCACAGTATGTAGGATGCTTTCTGCTTCTAAGTAGACCTCTTTTTGCCCAGTAACTGTACCTTCCCAGTATTGCTTCTTATTCGTCACATTTTCAAGCCCAGTTTCTCAAAAAATACAGTGCACTGATTCACTGGATTAAAAACTTGTTCTTAGTGTCCTCACTCAGGGATGCTTTATATCTGGGAGGAATTTTTTTTCTGTGTTCTATCATCATTAGACTCTCTCTGCACTTATTTATATATATATCCATTTATTCATTGAACATATTTTATGCCAAGTTGTAGGAGTTAGAAATGCAGCGGTGAATAAAATAGATGGAAATGTCTTCCCTTTGGGATGTTGCATTCCAGCGTGTATACATACAGGTGTAAATGCATAAAAGGCCTGCAACTAATCAACCTGACAATAGCATTCTCTCCTGAAAAAAGGAATTGTGAGAGGGGTTTTGTTAGTTTAGTTTAGTTTATTTGAATGTGTATAAAATTACTATATATTCTGATCTATTGATTGTAATGGACAGCAAATAAATAAAGTTTGGCAAGAGTATGTTTTAGGACACTAAATACAACATTTTATTACAACACATTTATTGTTCTAAGGCATAGTTCTCATGCAGACATAGATACAACAAAGATTTTTACTTCATGCATTGAATATATGTTCCTAGAAAATGTGAAATCACTGTATTATTGATGTTCCTAATTTTAAATATTTTAATATTTAATGTAAAATGATGATCATAACATCAGAAATCTAGAATATTTTTAAGATGTGAAATATATAATTTTTATGAGGTAAGTATTAATTAACATTCAAAATACTTTTAGTAATATTGTTAAACTTATTTTATAGATAAGGGGTGTAAGAAACAGATACTTAGCAATATGAGAATATATTACATATATCTGGTGAGATACAAATAGAATAGACATAATCGGGTAATGGAGTCTGAACTAATATCAGTATTTATTCAGAGTCACCAAGTAGTAAAAGTACCTTGGATAAGTGGCTTTACCCTGCTCCACTATGAAAGGCAGTGAAATACAGAAACTATACACACACGAACACACACACACACACACACACACACACACACACACACACACACACACATCACAAGGTTATTAGAACAATTTCCCCAAATACCTTTTGCCCATATAACCATTCTGGCATACCTTGTTCTTTCCAGGACCTGCACAACCTGCTTCCATTCTTCCATTTTTGTTTCTTATTCATTCCTGTGGAAAACTCCCACCTTAATCAGATACTATCTTAGATACTATCTTAACCTAGATACTGTCTTAACCATAGAGTTTCAACACTCTCCCTAATCACTACCACTTCCCCCTTTCCTTTCTTAATTTCTAAGCTTATCTCAAATTTTTGCTCAAGCCCCGCTTCCTCAGTGACCTGGCATATCCTTCTAACATGTTGATTTTTTTAAAAGGACAATATCTTAAATATTGTTATTTGTTGTGTTTATCTCAGGTTCTTCACACTTCATGATTTCACAAAAATTGTAGATTAAGAACATGCAGTTGAACTCAGCTATGAATTTTCCAATCCTAACAATCAAGTTATTTGAGATTTCTAATGAGTGGATCCCTAGGAATTGCAAAGGGAGAATCAGACGTCTCATCTTTCAGGACATGTGTGATTGTCCTTTTATGACCTAAATTAAATGCATTTTAGCTTAATTACTGTTCAATAAGAGGGCTCAGTCTGTCCCAAATATAATTTTGCATGAAGGGGATTATGCTCATCATTTCCTAAATTCTATCTTTATCATTTCAAAAAAGAAAATCAATAAAAACCAATGTATAAAATGTTCTTAACTACAGTATGCAAAATTATAAATCAAATGGTTTTCATGGTTCAGTATTTGCTAAGCTGATATTTGCATATACTGTCTCTGGCTATACTTTTGTAAATATCAGAGAAGTATTTTTAATTTATCATAAGTAAAGCAGAAAATATAAGCTGCTACAATCTATTAAAATTAGTCATTTAGGTCATAAAATTCTTTCTCTATATTAGGCCTGACCCCATGTGTCATAAAGATTCATCATGCAATTTTTCATTTTTATCTTCTTCAGATAAATAGCATATAATTATAAAATGTATTTTCTATCATCAAAAAAATCAACAATTTTTAATGGGTTTCAATTGCTATTAAAAATGTCATTTTGGGACACCATGTCATCAAATTGCCTGATCTTACTGAGTAAGTTAACAGTGTGATATCTGTTTCTGAAGAAATTCTGCCTCCCTGCTGAATGATATATCTCTGTGTTTACTTTGGAAAGCTCACTGGTTTATTTCCATATTTTTTTAATTTATTCTAAAATGCTTTCTTTTTTGTTATTTGCCTGTTATAAATTCTTGATATTTTGATCGGATTGAAAATTTGTTGCTCAAAATTTAAAAATTATTCAACTATTAAATATTCCAAAAGTAATTAGGATAAAAATTGATTAAATAAATGAATGGAGACACATATTTCACACCCAACATAATATACTGATTCTGTAATTTCATTGTCATTCAAGAAATCACGATAAATTCATGGTGTCTGGATTCAATGAATCCTCATTCTGCAAGCCTCAGGATATACCTCCCTAGTGAGGCAATAATTCAGTTATCCTTCCATAGAAATAGTAGTGAATGGATTGGTTTTTTTAACTCTTAAGATAGATGGAATTACGTGTTTTTAATCCACTCCCCTATATCAGAAACAAAGTAAGTAAACTATGGTTCAAGTATTTAAAATGTTCCATGGATGACGCAGGAGATTTTGGAGACAGCTTGGAACTTATAATTGTCTGACTCCAAAGCCAATGCTCCTTCTACCCTCACCCACTCCAGTGCCAATATCATTATCAATATCAATGTTTCAAGAATACTATTAATTGGAGTAATGAGAAATAAAAACTCACATGAAGATGAGAATGAAAGAAAGTACCAGTATTTACTATGTCCCATGGATTTTGATAGCTTGTTTCCCCTTTGTTGCTCAATTCAAAGAATTTTTTGATTTCCACCTTAATTTCATTCTTGACCCAATAATTGTTAAGCAGAAGGTTATTTAATTTCTATGGCTTCACAATTTAATTTGTGTAACCTGTTAAATTTTCTGCAAACTTTTCTATTTGATTTAGGGTGTTGTGTGTTTTTTATGCTATTAATAACAATTTTAGTAACTAAATTATCAAATATATACTTGCTTCACTACAATGTGTTCTGTTAGGAACAAAGAAATATAATAAGTATATAGAGAAATAGTACATATAATAATAACCACATTTAAGTAAAGCTCCTCTTTCTTTTTCTTGTCTTATCCATGTTTCTGTCTGTAGTAGGTCTAGAAAATGCTGGGGTGAGTTTCTTCTAATAATAATGATGATTTGGACCTGAAGGTTGAGATTTGTAGTGACTTTACCATTATTGTTATCTTAACTTGGGTTCTTTTTAATGATCATAATGAGATATACCAAACCAATTTACTATTTTATATGTAATTATTCAGTTCAAGGCAATTAAATATTTGAGTATTTAATTAATTACCTCATTTCTATTAGAAACAAAATCTATTTGTTTCAGCATATTAAATTGAGTAAATTAGTTTTACATTCAGATAATATTATGGGTTGAATGATTAAGACATAAATTGGTACCAGGAGTAGGGTGCTGGTATAATAACCGACTAAAAATATAGAAATAGCTTTGGAACCGGGTTATGAATAGAGATTGAAAGGTTGTGACTGTATACCAAAAGAAGCTAATATTGCTGTGAAGGACCTTTTAAAGACAATACTGGTTAGGGCTAAGAAAGGAAAGAGTAGAGCTGTAGAGAAAGTTTCCATCTTCTTAGAGAATATATAAATAAACATGAACAGAATGTTGTTAGAAATACAGATTTATAAGGGCCACTGATGAAGTCTCAAATGGAAATGATCAGCATGTCATAAGTAACTAGATAAAAGATGATCTGTGATACAAAATGACAAACGCTTGGTTGACCGGTGTTTGTGTTCCTGTGTTTCATGGAAGGTAGAACTTGTGAGTGATGAAATTGGATATTTAACTGAAACTATTTGTAAGTAAAGTATTTAAGAAGTGATTTGGTTCCTCCTATTTACAGTAAAATGCAAATAGAGATAAATGAATTGAAGAAGAAATTAAGTCAAAAAGGAATTAGAACTTAAACATTTATAATATTCTCAGCATTTTCATATTGTAAAAAAAAATGTGAAATAGTGTTTGGAAGAGAACAGTAGAAGTGTGGCAGACCAGAGGTTTGATAAGGAGATTAGCATAGGTGTGAACCACAAGCTTAATCAGCCATCTCAACAGATGCCAAGAATAGAGATGGCATGATACCAGCAGAAACACTGCCAGCTAGGAATAAAGGAAATAAAGAAAATGAAACATAATGAAGGAAGGCTACAAATGTGTGCTATTTTACAAGGAAAGGGAAGAGAAGAAGGACCCCTGAAGGTGGTTGAGAGGCCATTATGGACATGATTTATCTTCCAATGGACAGAGACTTCCATGAGAAGTTGTGGGAGGTGGCCCACTCAGCAGGGCTCCAAAAGATGACACCCTCCCCAGCATAGTCATAGCATGGGTGAGGACACTACACATTTCCACAGTGTGGACAGACTCCTACTGAGTTGTGGGTGTAACATTGCTATCCCAGTGGGTCTGAAAAGCAGTGTATCAAGCCAAAGGGTATTATTCTTGAGACTTCAGATCCCACAGAGTTTTCCTTGCTATGTATTAAATGTGCTTGGGACCCATGACTTATTCTTCCTTTTCTATTTCTCCCTTTCAGAATTGAAATGTCTCTCCTATGCCCATTCCACCACTACATTTTGGAAGCACAAAATTTGTTTGGTTTCACAGGTTCACAAATGGAGAGAAATGTTACCTTAGGATAAATCTAACTTCAAATATCATCCATGCCTGATTTAGATGATATTCAGATGATACTCTGAATTTTAGATTTTAGAGTTGATATTGAAATCAGTTAAGACTATGGGGATTGTTGGGATAGATTAGATGTATTTTGCATGCAAGCACATCAATTTGAGGGACATAAAACTTGGAATGAAATGTTATAAAGTTTATGTCCCCCCAAATTCATATGTTCACAATTTCCAATGTGATGATATTAGGAGGTGAGGACTTCTGGAGGTAATTAGGTTACAAGCGTGGAGCTCTTATGACTGAGATTAGTGTCCCCATAAGAAGATACATGAGACTTCCCTGCTGTCTGCCCTGTGAGAACATGGTGAGAAGATGGCTGTCTATAAACCAGAAAGAGGGTCTTCACCAGACAGCTTATCTGCCTTCACCTTGATCTTGGACTTCTCAGCCTCTAGAACTGTGGAAAACAAAATTTACATGGTTGAAGCCACCCAATCTATACCAATTTGTTACAGCAACCCAAAGAAACTAAGACATTTAATGGTATCCTATCATATTTCTTCTCTTTGCATTTTCCCAAAGAGACATTTTCGTATGTCAATTTTTAGTTTCATTTTTATTTACATTTTGAAGACCATACCATGTACTCAATAACTTATTAGACATATTTATACAAATATAAATAATATATTTTTAAATTAACATTTGTAACCAAACAATAAATCTCTACATTTCTAATCTAGTGAGTAATCATTATTATAATTTTATAAGAACGTTAATAAAACAATTAATAATATATCTATCTGTCCAAGCTGATTACACAGCATAAAAAATATTGGTGCTCATTCTTTCAACACTAATCTATTGAATTCCTTCATCGTCCTTGGCATTAACTGGGACCTAAATTGACTCCAAGCTTTCTAGAATATGAGAGTTTAAATAAGAAAATTATAGCAGAATGGAGGGGAAGAGAACAAACAATAAGTTTCCTGACAAAATTATTGAAATTTTTACAGGTTCCTAACATGTTACAGGGTCTTCTTTGAGGTATTAGAATTATAGGGTATAAACAATTGCATTAATGTCTCTGCAAGTCAATGATAAAGATATTGGAAATAGTAGTTGCAGAATAGGTTTCCATAGTTTTTTGTTTGAGGTAATGGTTTATAGAGCCCTTGATCATTTAGGCCCCAGTAGTGCATTCACATTATTCACCATGAGCTAATTTATCTTTCCTCTATGGAACAGAGAGACACAATCTCCAATATCTAGAAGAAAATGTTACTGAATATCATAGGGCACTACAGTATCAGGCATAATGTACCTGTTACAAAATGGATAAAACAAACACATTCATTGTTTTCAATCTTACAAATTGCCACATATCATTATAATGTTTGCATGTTTGTTACTTTGTAATGGTAACTATAGAAGAAGAATATAAAAACAAAATATATTTCTCTATAACTAAAATAAGAAACTAAATATTGTATTATGTATCATCGCTACCGACCTTCTTTATATAAAAGAACAACAATAGGATGGAACTGGAGAGGATTATGTTTAGTAAAATCAGCCAGATTCAGACAAATATTGTATGATATCAATTATATGGGGAATATAATACAGTCAGACTCATAGAAGCAGAGAGTAGAATGGTGTTTGTCAAGGGCTGGAGGGAGGAGGAAATGGAGAGGTGACTGTCAATGTTTACAGTGTTTCAGTTATGAAAGACAAATATGTTCTAGAGATCTACCACATAGTGCCTGTAGTTAGCAATACAGTATTGCATACTTACAATTTTCTAAGATAGTAGATCTTATATTAAATGTTCCTGCTGTACAAAACCAAAAGAAACAACAATAATAATAAAGGGGGTGGAGGGTGTTAGATATGTTTATATACTTGATGGTGGTGATGTTGTCATGAGCATATACTTATCTCCAAATTCGTTGAGTGCATACATTAAATATATGTAGCTTTTTAAATGTCAATCCTACTTCAACAGAGTGGTTTTTATATATCCCTTACCTGCAGAAGTCTGTTATAATATTATAATAATATTTGATTCTTAAATTTTATCTTAATTGGTAACTAAAGAAAATATTTTGAAAAGTCCAATTGACTACTTTCTCTTCTTTACATTTCTGAATCTTTTTACTACTAATATATAAAATAATTGATTTACCAATTTGACGTCTGGTGAAGAGAAGGGAGTCACTTTCATTTCTGGCCTAAAATACTGTGGTAATCGGGTGATTGAGAAAACTGAATTTTGTGTGTTTGATTGGTTGTTGTTTAACCTCTTCTAATTTTAGATTATAAAACAGACGCTTAGTCATGAAAGGTGTTACCAAACATTTGATGCTATTATCACAGAAAAACCCAACATTTCTCCTTAACAAACTACATGAAATTTTGACATACTTCCTGACTTTTTTGTAAGAGCAGTGGAGTTGCTTGCCATTAGTAGGTTTGTTGCCCTATCCTCTACTTTCTGATTGGTCATTGTTATTAATTATATCTATTGAAAAACTAGATCTTTGTCTGAAATCTGTGTCTTAGATTGGTACATGATCAATAGATTAATATTAAAGAGAAACTTACTGTTTCATTGTTATAATAACTGAACTCAAGAACCACTTTAAGTGCATATTATAAAACACATTTTGTTATCTTCCAAGGCAAAGTTATTCATATGTTAGTTTTTCATGAGATCTTAAGCAAGAAAAACACACACATTCTCTCTCTGTCTCTCTCCCTCTCTCTCTACACACACACACATTTGCGGGTGGAGGGGAAGAGACAGAGGAGGCTTTCTAGAAGAGTCAGCGGTCAAAAATAAGAATTAAAATGAGTAAACATTATCCTCTAATAACCTCAAAAGTGTACTCTTTTGACGACAACAAAAAAAGAAAAAATAAAACAAATCTCATCAGCAAATTAATTCATATGCAACTTAAAAATGAGAAAATACATGAGAAATACTCAAAGATAAGTACATTTGATTTATAATTATTCAATATATATTTTCGCTATATTAAATCTTCCTTGCTCTATATGTGATCAAGAATCACAGAAGTACATTAAATATATATTTACACAAAAATATATATAGAAAAAGAAATATATATATAGAGGGAGAGAGAGAAATGGAAACATTCATATATATGAATTTTGTAACCTTTGTAAACCTTTAATTTCTGAGATAGGCTTACTAGGATTTAGGGTCAATTGTTTGCCAAGTGAAAGTTAAAGGATGAGTTGATTCATGAATTATTCAACTGTTTTGACATTATGTTCCACTGGGTTCTCTTGGACCTCTTGATAAAAGCAATCTGAAATGTCTAACACTAAACACTAATGCATTTTGCATTAGACCTAGTCAGCTGGAGATGCAGAATCTTAGTTTTTCAGTTCCAAGGAAATAATTTTCAGTATTGTTTTTAAGAACTAAATTCATTTTTGTTATACTAACACATTTCTTATATCAATATCCTCAAATATCCATTGCTATGATCAATAACCACTTAAGATATATATTAAATTGGAAAATTATAGATATAAAAAGAGTTTCAAATAAAAAAAATACTATTGACCACTTCTTCATTGTTCGGGCCATGTTTTGTTTTTTTGTTTTGTTTTTTTTTTTTAACATTTTCTTATCTAAATTTAAAATAAGTAATTTTTTTATGTAGTCAATAAGAGCTTGAGTTGCTAAACACTGCAAGTGTTTACCTCTTAATTTGAATTTGCAAATAAATTTTAAGTAAATTGAACATTAAGCATCAATAAGCAAATCAATAAAAATTAAGATTTATTAAGAATTTCAGTGGTGGAATTGTTTTTCTGTCATTTATTTAATTACTATTCTTTAATTTTATTATTGCATACATTTTTAAAATTCAATTATTTTTTGATTATGTAGTAGTATTTTTGTTTTCCTTTCACATTCCTATTTGGATAATGATGTCAAAGATGCATACTGCTTTGGAGGATATTCTCCTTGAATATGGTGATTACGTTGTTAAGTTCTACCATAAAAAATTATAAATATAAACAAACATGGGATTTAGTAAAGAAATTGCAGAAGACAGGATGATAGTGCAGCCACAGAGTGTGGTTTGTGGACAGCTTTCTCCACTCCTTTAGCTTGCTGATTTTTCTAAAAATGAAAAAAATTTGAGTGTGTATCATTGACCTTTATGCAGCTTGGGGCACAGCTGCAGTGATCCTTTAATTAAGATTATAATTTCAAAAGAATGGAAAAGTGAATAAGGTTGGAATCTTTTCCTCTCCATTTTTTTTTAATTTTATTTATTTATTTATTTTTTATTTCAAGTAATTGTGAGGGTACAAAGATTATGGTTACACTTTATGTCTTTGCCTCACCCAAGTGCGGGTTAAAGGCATGCCCTTCCCCCCCTACAGTGTTCCCCGTGTCCTTTAGTTGCGGATTTACCCTCCCCCCTCATCCCTCTAATCCCTGGAGAGTATTTCTGCCATGTGATCACCCTAGTGTTGATTAGTTAGTAGCAATTTGATGATGAGTACAAGTTGAGCCCATTCGTCCGCTCTCCGCTCCATTTATAGTAATCTAAATAGTGAAAATTATAGCTTGTCAACTCAATTTTGCATATGTTGTCTTTAGTACTCACCACAAGCTTTCAAATTTGGTATTATCCACCTTTGACAAGTCAGCAAAATGAATGATGAAAAAAGCTAAGTGATTTGTCTACTTTCCCCTGATTGGGAATTTCTAAAGCTAGAGCTGCATGCAGGTCCACTCTGCTCCCTGTCACTTGTTACCAAGTCACCTTACATTTCCCATCCAGATCAAAGGACCCTCTTCCTAACAATGATGAATCTACTTCATACGCTTCTTTCCTGTACAATGATGAAGCCTTTTATTTACAAATGTATTTTTGTGTAAATGCCACCTGCTATAATGAAGTACCACAGAACGAATGGCTTATAAACAACAGAAATTTATTTCTCACAATTCCTGGGGCTGGAAGTCAGAGATCAGGGTGCTAGTATGATCGGTTCTGGTGAGGGTCCTCTTCCATGTTGCAGCCTACTGACTTCTCATTGTATCCTCACGTGACAAAGAATAAAGAGCTATCTCATGACTCTTAGAAAGGCACTAATCTCATTTATGAGGGCTCTACCCTAATGACCTCATCTAATCCTAATTACCTCCCAAAAGCTACATCTCCCAATCCCATCACATTGGGGAATACACTTCAACATATGAATTGGGGAGGTAGGAATATATATTTAATCCATAGCAAAATTCAATAATTGTAAATGTTTATACATACATGCAGACACTAATAGGTATTAATACGTGTCTAGATAGAAAGATATATTATTTTTAAGATATGAGGAAAAGGCAAAACAAAAAATATTCATGATAAAAGGCTTAAATTTTGATGACCCTTAAAAAATGTACAAATAATTTAATAAAATTTTTTCATCAAATATTATTCATCATGTAGAGCAATCGTATCTCCAATATGTATTGGAGAGACTTTCTCCGATCTATATTGTGTAGTATATGGGAACATGAAACCAAGAATTAGTAGTCCCTATGTAAGAATTGACTATAAAAATTAGAGAAAACAAAGAATACAGGCAAATTAAATAAAAAAGTAAATGGTTTTCAAATCTCTAAAAGAATTGCGTATACTGTGGAGTACTATTCAGCTTTAAGAAACAATTGTGATATAGCACCTCTTGTATTCTCCTGGATGAAGCTGGAACACATTCTACTAAGCGAAGTATCTCAAGAATGGAAAAACGAGCACCAAGTGTACTCACCATCAAATTGGTATTAACTGATCAACACTTAAGGGCACATATAAGAATAACAGTTATTGGATGTTGGGCGGGGGTTGGAGGGCCGGGCTTATGCACAAACAATGAGTGCGATGCACACCACCTGGGGGATGGACACGCTTAAAGCTCGGACTTGGAGAGGAGGGCGGGGGCAAAGGCAACAAACGTAACCCAAACATCTGTACCCCCATAATATGATGAAATAAAAACAAACAAAAAAAAGAATTGCATAAAAATTTTCCTACTTTAAAGATAATAGATTTCATTTTTATAAATCAATCTTAAGAAGAAAAGTGATATTAACAGTTAAAATGTTAAAATGGTAGTTTCATATAATTTGCTTAGATTGAAGCCACATGAATTCTTTACAAAAATTTAAAAATAATTATTCTAGCTTCATACTCAGTATCTATTCTATTTCTGCCAAATATAATAGTATTTTGCTTTATGTGTTTAAAAAACAAAAATATCACACCATAATGTTATAATATACTAAAAATTAACATGATTCTTTTTCTAATATGATTTATTTTATTTCTATTTCTAATCTTAAAATTTTAAAATATTTTCAAATGTACAGAAACAAAACAAGAATAGTACAAATATTTTTGCCATGAAATATTTAAGAATAAATTTCTGTTAAATCTCAATTTTTGTTTGTTTGACATTTATTCTTGATTAGATTTAGGGTATATGTTTGAATTTTACTTTTAATATTATAGCATGACTTTGAAGAAAATTTTAAAGAAGTATATAATTTCCATCACCCTTATGATTATATGAAACTCATGAAAGATAAAGTCTCCGTTATATGCAAAAGTCCTATTACAAAGAGTTTGATAACATGCTATTGCTCTAACTCACTTTTGGATTGAAGCAAGAAATTAATTAATTAACAATTGGGCTTAATCTGGGTGTTCTATCCCTCTCACGTTGTTTTATTAAATGAAATTTAATAATGGAATACATTTAAAATATTCACTTTGAGGAATTTTGACAGATATATATATACCCATAAATTCACTGTCATAATTATAATACAGAGCATTGTCATAATACCTAAAACATTCTTTGTGACCCTTTCTGGTTGATTCTTCCCACTGGCTTTATTTTATTTATTTATTTATTTTTTATTTTTATTTTAGCATATTATGGGGGTACAGATGATTAGGTTATGTATGATGCCCTTGCCCCCCCTCACCCCCCAAGTTCAAGCTTCAAGTGTGTCCATCCCTGGGATGGTGTGCATTGCACTCTTTGTGTATGCATATACCTGTCCCCTCATTCCCCCTCCCCCACTCCCCTGCCCGACATCCAATAGATGTTATTCTTATATGCACGCTTATGTGTTGATCAGTTAATACCAATTTGATGGTGAGTACAGGTGGTGCTTGTCTTTCCACTCTTGGGATATTTCACTTAGTAGAATGTGTTCCAGCTCTATCCAAGAGTATACAAGAGGTGCTATATCACCATTGTTTCTTAAAGCTGAATAGTATTCCATGGTATACACATACCACATTTTATTAATCCACTCATATATTGATGGACACCTGGGTTGTTTCCACATCTTTGCAATTGCGAATTGTGCTGTTATAAACATTCGAGTGCAGGTGTCTTTCTTATAAAGTATCATTTGTTCTTTTGGGTAGATGCACAGTAATGGGATTGCTGGATCAAATGTTACTTCTACTTGTATCTCCTTAAGGTATCTCCAAATTGCTTTCCACAGAGGTTGCACTAGTTTGCAGTCCCACCAGCAGCGGAGAGATAGGAACATTCCCACTGGCTTTAGACCCATGCAACCACTCATTTGCATTTTATTAAATTGTATTGAATTTAAGACCTACAATATATATTATTTTGTGTCTGACTGTGTTCACTCAGCAAAATGACTTTGAGGTTCATCCATGTGGTTTATTTACCAGTATTTTCTTCCTTTATATTGCTGCATAGTATTACATTACACAAAAATAATGCATTGGATTTATCTACATGTAAATAGATGGACGTGTGGGTTGGTTCCAGTTTTTGGCTAATTATTTAAAAAAGCCCTATAAACATGCATATACAAATTTTTGTAATTTAATATACTTTCATTTTATTGTGTGGTTGTCTAGGAGTGAAAAGACACTCTTGTATGCTAAGTGCATAAGTTTAAGAAATTAAAAAAAATAGATGCCATTCTTATATGTACACTTATGTGTTGTTCGGTTACTACCAATTTGACGGTGAGTACATGTGGTGCTTGTTTTTCCATTCTTGGGATACTTCGCTTAGTAGAATGCGTTCCAACCCTATCCAGGAGTATACAAGAGGTGCTATATCACCATTGTTTCTTAAAGCTGAATAGTACTCCATGGTATACATATACCACATTTTACTGATCCACTCATGTATTGATGGACACTTGGGCTGTTTCCACACCT
>RJWJ010011782.1:0-43528 GCA_004363605.1 Indri indri | reverse complement strand
GGGAGCTTGGATGTCATCTAATCAAAACGCTTCATTGTGTTGCTGAAGAAAGAGGCCTAGAGAGGTTAGTGACGACGGAGAGACCAGAGCGAGGGGGAAAACAGGCTGAAGAGGTCTGACCTTTGTAGATACACGGAACCTGTCTTATGCTTAGGGAACCAACCAATCAGGAACACCAGAATAAGTTTTGGGGGCAGAAATGAAATATTTTACAAACAATATTTATTGTTCATTATGGGGAAAAAATAAAGACTCTGTTAGACTTAGTTTATGGCTCCATATTGGTTTTATTTTTAATTACATATTGGTGAGGGGGCACCATACAGTATTTGTGGCCTCTTTAGGTCGGTCCTATTTCAGCCTAAAACCTAGGTATTTTGACCCAGTTCCTTGTTCTTTCTTCCTCCAAATGCTGTCTACGTTTGAGCACCACTAGATGTTACAGTATACCAGAAGAAAATGATGTGATTGGTTCTTCAGCATTTATTTTGATTTTAAGTGAAGCAAACACTGAAATACACACATCATCTATAATTTATTTAAAGCAAAATTTCGGAATTCCCCCCCAAAATTCGGTGGGACTTAAATATGTCATACATTTCAAATATAAAAATTATAAACTTAGAGCACCTCAAGTAATACATAAGTTCATGAAAATAAGGATTATGATGGTATAAATTATTATTTTTGACTTCTTTTTTAAAATTTCAGAATATTATGGGGGTACACTTTAGTGACATAAATTTTCTTTGCACGGCCCGAGTCAGAGTTACAGTGTGTCCATCCAGACAGTGTGCATTGCACCCATTAGGTGTGAATTTACCCATCCTCCTCCTTCCACCTGCCTGATCCCTGATCAATGTTACTTCCATATGTTCATGTAATGTTGGTCGATTAGTACCAATCTGATGGTGAGTACATCTGGTGTTTATTTTTCCATTCTTGTGATACTTCACTTAGAAGAATGGGCTCCAGTTCCATCCAGGTTAATAAAAGACGTATTAGTTCACCATTTTCTTTTATGGCTCTGTAGTACTCCATGGTATACAGATCATATAAATTATTAACAAAATATATAACATAATGTCTTATTAAAATAGTGTCTATAAAATAAAGAATATTAATCACAAAATGTAAAATCAAGTGTCTGATATAATTTATAGTTCTTTTCAGAGGTTTAAACTTTAAAAAATGAGGTCAAGGGTATCAGTCAGTTGCAAGCATATTTTTGTACAAATGTTTCCAGCTGCTCAGCACGCTCTTTGTGATTCTATACATGCCAGAAAGGGGTGAGGAGCAAGCTCTAAGCTACCTCCAGACATTTTCTTTTGACTCCTTCGTCTTCAAGTAGCCCCATCTCTTTGGGGAGTCCTTTTTGAAATTTTTTGTACTCTTTTTTTTTCTGGAGTGACAATCTTTTTATTATGGCAAGCTGTACTATTTTGTTTTGAAGAAAGCATTTCTTGTTTGTCTTTGTCTGTTGTAGTTTCATCACGTACAGACTGAGACTTATGCTTTCAGTGGAAGCTTTGCAATTGCACATCTGGTTGCTTATTGCAATCTTTATGGGTGTAGTCCTGTCTCGATGTTAAAAAATGAGCACAGATTTGTTGCATAAATTAAAAACCGAGTCATTGATTTTTGAATACATAAAGGATTCAGATTTAGGATTTTTTCCCTCAAATGCTAAAATACCAGTATCATTCAGAACTAAATATGTATTCAATATTTAAAATAGTTTACCAGAATCCTGGTAACGGTATTATCAGTTCTAAGTATCACACTGCCAGTTTTTGGTGCTTTTCCTTTTCCTTTTTGTCTTCCTGTGTCCTGGGCTTCCAATTCAGGTGTGTCAAATAATGTCATAGTGTAGCTGAATTATGAATTATGCAGACCCTGATGACTGGACCTGGGAACTTAACCACTCTTAGGTGCATTTTTTTTTATTTGTTTGAGAAGGTGCTTGCTTACTTTTAAGCAACTGACTTAAAAATGGAGTTTTGAACAACAAAAAAATAGACTTCTGCAATGTAGCTTTTCTATGAGCTGATGTATGAAAATATTAATTTTATATATAGTTCTTATCTACGTCACAACAAGAAAAGTTTGACAGACGCTTAACTAGGAAATAAGAATGAGAAACTAAGTCTTAACAACCAAATTGACAGCCCCTAATGAAAGCTGATTTGAGCTGGTGCATTCTGCTAAATGATGGTGCTCTTTTTAAAAACTCATATAACAAGCTAAAACATTTGTCCAAATCAATTTCTCATAAACATGGCCTCAGCTGTAAACAAACATCTGTGCAGGTAAAAACTGCATTTACAAGGGATGTCATGCCCTAGTCACATCCACATCAGTGTACCTATCCTTGAGTTTCCTAAGTATTAGGAAATTGCTTTATTTTAGATGAAAAATAGTCAAGCAGCAGCAATTTCTTATGGCTCAACCTATAGTTTGTTTCATGAAGATGCTATTTCTAGCATCTCCAAATATTTTGGGGAATATTTGTAATAAAAAATAAGCATAGTCTACTTCTTGCTAACTGCCCCACCTCAAGTTGTAAGAATAGAAGCTTAACTAATAAATATCAACCTGTATCAGCTGTTGGGAGGAAGTGGCCAGAGGAAGCTGTCCCTGGGCGTTGCTGTCCAGGTCCCTGTCATGATGGTGATTCAGAATTTTAGGGGTGGCAGTACTGGAGGTGAGGACTCTGACATTTGTGACTGTCCTTGACATCCTGTTCACCATTTTTTTCTGGTCATAACACAAGCTACAAATCATCCCAGTTAGAGAGCCAATAGCTAGTACTAAACAGCACCCATTCATTCATCCTTGAAAGGATCCCAGTGGTTCACTGTCAGTTCTGAAAACAGGCTGTATTAAAATAGAATTATATGCTGAATCCAATTAAGAAAAGATTAGCAAACTTGGCGTGAAGTTTCAGCTTTTTTAGGAAACCAAGACTACTTTTAAATCAATTGCTTTAAATTCCAATGTTACTTTTAAAATATTTACCTTAATAACTCACAAGGTGCTACTTCTTTTGTAACATAGTTTGAATACATTTTCTCTCTTCCTTCATATTTGTATATATATCAGCTTGTGTGTATGGGATTAACTTTATGGTACTTAAAAGGAATGTGAAGGAAAGCATTGTAAATTAGGGTCAGATACTTTATTACGAAATTCATGCTATGGTCCTATGAAGTGCATACATTAAAATATTGTAAACTAGGTTTTAAATTTCAAATTTCATTTCTGTCTGAAATCGGACAAAAATAAAGCAAAAATAAATACAACTCATACTCTAAGAAATAAATTGCACGTATTCCTTTACAGTGGAAGGGATTGTTTTGGAGAATGGAGTCCCAGTGGCACAGGAAGGAACCGTAGCAATTCCCAGCAGCCTCGACTCTCCCCTCGGACGGACAGCAGGTGGCGCTGCGCTTCCCCTTTTGCCCGCCCTGGTGACGGGACAAGAACTCAACTTTGGGAGAGCTGAGCTGAAGACGGTAAACAACATACTCAGAACCGGGCGAGCCAACTGAAGCTACGCATTTGCAATCATGATTTACCTCGCTTCCTACCTGCTCTGGAGAATATGCAGCTTTTGTTCTCCGTGATCGCGGGGGCTCCGTGCTCATTAGCGTGTAGGGAACCGGCTGCATGTCAGGAGGGGCCCGTTGGTGCTGTGGGCAGGTCAGAAAGACACGCTGTTCTCCGCAGCACCCAACAAACCGGGAAAGAAGCACACTCTCTTCTTCTTCCTCATAACTCGTTTGTATTTATTAAAGATCCCTTGGTGCTCTTTAGAGGGCTGCAGTGAGAAGACGTGATCTGTCACTTTGAGAAGTTTGTGGTCACAAAGATGATTCACAGATAGTCAAATAGACTTTCTGCCTATTGATTCTAAACAACCTCAGTTGCGTTTCCCTGTGTCCCTACATGATTGTGCTAATTGCGTCCAGTGCTCACCAGCAACAACCGCTTTCAGCCTTTGGTTTGTGTCTGCTTTCTTCTGCTGGTCTGTTATTTCAGCTAAATGTGCATGTGTTGACCTTAGCAAAAGGATATATTTAGCTTTATTTTCCTAAATAACTTTATAGAAATGCTTTTTTTTGTGGGACAATGGTGGCAGATGAGTATAATAATCATGCAGTTTTCAGCTGGACGGGATCTTACAAATCATTGAACCCAACTGGTTAAATAAAACAGTAAGAAAGTGACGCCTAGAAATGCAAACACCTTACTCAAGTTCACGTAGATACAGAGCGAGAACTCTGACCCAGATTTCTTGAGGATTTGTCTAACAACCCATTTGCCCATTATGCTCTATTGTATTTTAAAACAGGTGCAGATCACAAATGTCAAGGTTAATTTATTTCCCTGCCATGCTGAACATGGATGGATCTTAGCCTGGTCACACTATTCTTCGCACAGCCATGTGTGCAAATCTTCCCCACCTTCCCTGCCGGCGTCAGTGGCTCAGTTCTCTTTGCTCCTGTTCCCTTGTGTTCACACCTATGCTGGTCACTAGCCCCACTGTATTGGTTTGTCCTCTTCAGACTATGAGCTTCTTGGGAACAGACATATCTCACTCATGTTTGTGTCCTCTGTGCCTTGCATAGTGCCTGACTCCTCATAAGCACTGAGAAATGTTAATTGAATGAATGAACTTTTGATGGAGACTGCCCTGAATATGCAAACCAGGCTGCCACTGGAAGCCCTCTCAGGCTCTGAACATACAGACGTGCTGGATTAAATATAATAGAAACCCTTAAATGTACAGCTGAGCTTAAAAGGGAGAAAAGGTATCCTTAAATGCTAAAAACAAGCAAAAGCCAAGCTACAGAGTAGGAGCAGATCAGGACCTGAGTAGGCAGCTGAGAAGGAGACATTTTCAGCTGTATGAAATGAGTATCAACTGAGTTTATATTCATAGACTTTTGCATGGCATGACAGGGAATGCTTCTATGTACCTGAGCTATGTTTTATATCCTGATGAAGGGCCCTCGCACCAGGGCATGAAAAGTTGTTTAATGACCACATGCCTTGGGAACCCCTTCTTTTGTGGATCTCCAAGATGCCATATAAGCTGCTCTGGTACCATATACTTAGCAGTACTACGTGTGTGATACTAGCATCATAACTGGTGCTAGAGATAATCAATCCAGTAAGTCAGTAATGAACAGGGGTCCCCCAAAGTCACTTTAAACAGCTGTGGTCTGTATAGGGGACAAAGGGAGAACCACAAACCTCACAAACTAAGTGTCTTATTCCAAACAAGCATGGCTCTTATACCTCGAATGTGTGTTTTCTGGATGTTTGGCATCTCATATTTTCCTCATTCATGTAGTGGGAAAAAATTGCAATCACAAAAGAAGTTCTGCAAGAGATTTCATATTTCTTCATTAAAAAAGGCAACAGAAACATGATTGTGAGTGTCTGTCTCCCAGGGTGAGCGAGAAATTTATTTACAGTTATTATTGGGGCTCCTTCTAACTCCCTTGGGTTGTAGAGAACTAAGGAGGCTTAGTGGTGCCTTGCTTCATGGGAAGGATCATCCAAGCCTCAGCCCAGCATGGTCACAACTGGCGGCTGCACTGTCCAAGCCCTGTACCTGGGAGGCAGGCAGCTCTGTGACTTCTGGACCAAGCTCAGGCACTAGAAGCTTGCCTGGCCCTGAAAGCCCCACATCTGGGGGCCTGCTCTGAAGGAGTCTTGATTGTTTCCAACCCCTCCTTCCCTTCAGCATAAATGCAGAGAGAAAAAGCATAATGTAGTATCTCAAAATATTGCCATGTGGGGGTGTGATATGTTGTCCCTCACTGAGGTTTTTCCTTCAACATCTCACGTATGGTTGTTTCCGTGGGTTGAGCACCAGATGACCTAGCTATGTTCATCTGTGTTTAGGGGGTGTATTGTGCAAAAATACATGCCTTTAAATCTTAAAATCACATTTGGTGAGATGAGATGCTCTTGTTATGAAGCATCTGAGAACAGAGTTCAATGGAGTGAATAGTGTCGTCCTGTTTCAAATCAATTGCAGGTTCCACGACTACATTAAAAGGATAGCTCAGAGATGTTGCTTGATGTTGTAAATGGTTTCTCCCTCTCACTTTTTCTTCTCTCTGTATTTTCCTCTTTTGTTTTTTTCCAGGGAATGTATAATTGAATTCAAATTAATCTGAATATGATGTGACTCTCTATAGTTGAGAGAATCACAAGATTTGAAATCAAAATCAGGTTCTGGGTCTGCCACTTATGTGCTATGTGATCTGACAAATCCCATAACCTTTCTCAGCACCCTGCTTCTCATTCGTGCACTTTGGGCTAACAATGCTGATCTCCTGGTGCTGCTGAGAGACAGAAGTGAGGTTGTATGTGTGGAAGCACATTGTGAATGTACATTGCTTGACAGGGGTTAGTTATTGCGGCAGATTGTGCTTTTTGTGCTTTTTTAAACTTGTACCTTTGATACACTGTGGCCATTGTACGATCAATAGTTTGTTAGACAGTCTTTTGTCCCTTACTCAAGAATGTTATGGCCACCAAAAGCAAACTAGCTCTTAGGTCCATGGAAAGCCTTTTTCTAAAGTAAAAGTTAATATTTTGAGTTTCTTGTATGGACCAGGGTCCCTGTTAGGAGCAGAGTGTAGAGGCCTGTTTAAAACTCTCCAGGAAGCACAGGCCTCCCTTGGGCTCCCTCCCACCTGAGGGAGAGGGGCTTTGATGGGGCCACAGGGGTTCCCAGGGCTATGGGAATTGTGGGCAGGGGCAGCAGCTTACATCCTTGGGAGGCCTTCCCCCTCCGCGACTGTTTGTCTTCTCTGCTAGCCAATGGGGCTGGGGTCGCAGGACAGCCTCAAGTTGCTTCCAGCTCGGTCCAAGTTACATGGAGGGATTTTTGCCTCCTATGTCTGGGGGCTGGATAACCGCAGAATTTATTATCCAAACCTGGACGTGGATGAGAAAGGGTCTGTTGTTAATAATTGTGCCTAGACTGCCCCAGGCAAACCAAGGCAGGGGGTCATCCTACCCCGGAGTGTGGCTCAGGAAGACCTTTCTCTTGGTGTTCTTTTCCTTGGCTTCCTTTTTCTTTACATCTTCTTTCCATGGAGTGGTGAAATCTCAAGAGCTAAAACAAGAGTGTATATCCAGGGAAGAGGCCATGGAGGGTCTCCCAGCCTGGGGTTTTGGTGCGTGTGCATAAGGATTAGGCATTTCACGTAAGGCTCTCAGCAAATATTTAGAGTTATCAGCAGTGAAGCTTTGACTGGCCTTGTCTTCTGTCCTGTGAGGGGCCCAGCTGGAGCTAAGGCTGGCTGTGGCAGGATGGCTACCAGAGGACCTCATTTCCATTTCATTGATCACAAGTTGTACTAGGCACCCAGGTGGAATAATAATTTATAAGAGCTAACATTTATTAAACACAATGCAAGTTTGCTAAGCAATTTATGTGGATTACCTTACTTAATCCATGCAACCATCCCTCTGGGAAAGCTATCTTTGTGTCTATTTTGCAGATGGGAGGCTGAGGTTTAGAGGATAAGTTGCCAAGCCCACAAAGCCAGTAAGTGGCAGATCTGAATCTGGATTTGAATTTGAGGTCTGCCTCTAGAACAAGCTCTTAACCATGACACCGTCAGCCACAGGTCCCATCCCGAAGGAGCTTACTGCCCAGCAGAGACAGTGACGTACACTCTGCTGTGACAAGCACTGTCATATAGACGTATCCACATCAGAATAGGAGTGCAGGACCAGGAGCAGCTCCCCTTGCTAGGAGGAGCTGAGAAAGCTGCAGTTATGACATTTGTAACCCCTTCACCTTCTCTGTACTGTTTGGCTTCCACCCAGCGTCAGCTTGCTTTCTCTCACTTTCTTTTTCCTTTTGTTGTTTTTAGAGATAGAGTCTCTCCATGTTGCCCAGGCTAGCCTCAAACTTCTAGGCTCAAGAGATCCTCCCACCTCAGCCTCCCGAGTAGCAGGGACGACAGGCGTGCACCACCATGTCCGGCTTCTCTCACTTTCTTCTGCTCACTTTCCTGACAGTGTAGTTAGGCTTCCCTGTGACTGCTCCCACTTCTCCCTAAAGGTGAGAACCGCACAAGACCTGGGTGTGTTTCCTTCTGCTGCTGGGTGCCTGGAAATATTCGAGGCTGAGGTAACTCAAAAAAGCCAATTGAGAAGGGAGACATTTATTAAGATTTTCAGATATTTTGCATGAAAATATTTTCACACATTCACTAGAGATGGCTTCCCAACCAATTTCCACTGAAACTCAGGGCTGGAAATATGTTTTAAATGCTTGACCATTCTCGTAGGTTTAAATAAATGATGCACCAAAACAATAGCAAAAACAGATACTTGCAGCAGGAATGAGTCAACTTACACAATTTTTCTTGTACCAAACATTTGCATAGTTTTTTTTTTTTTTTTTAAGAAAAGATGGATCAGATGGGTGGGAGACAATTGATACTTTAAACCAAAGAATGTGAGCCAGGCTATTTGTTAAAATGCAAATACCTGCACTCACTCCCATACCTATTAAATACAAGTTTTGGGAGGAGTGGAGTCCAGCAATCTGTATTTTTTGAATTTTATTTTTTTAGAAACAGAGTCTCACTCTGTCACCCAGGCTGGGGTGCAGTGATCAGTCATACCTCACTACAACTTCAAACTCCTGGGCTCAAGAGATCCTCCTGCCTCAGCCTCCTGAGTGGCCAGGACTATAGGTCATGCCACCATGCCTGGCTATTTTAAAAATTTTTTGTAGAAATGGAGTCTTGCTTGTCTTGAACTCCTGGCCTCAAGCCATCCTTCTGCCTCAGCCTCCCAAAGTGCTGGGATTACAGATGTGAGCCACCACGTTGCAGCCTCAGGAATCTGTATTTAAAAAAGATTTCAGGTGATTTTTTTCTTTGATGCCAACTAAAGTTTGAGAATCACTGCTTTAAATTAATGAATTAATTAATCCAGCCATTCAATATTTAATAAACCCTGTGATCTGTCAGTCACTGCATGGATTATAAAGATATGGTCCGTCTATTTCAAGGACTTAACATTTCAGCTAGAGACATGTAGGGAGAGTCCGTGGAGAAGTCAAGCAAATTATATAACCAGTCTAGAAATTCCAGAATCTCATGGCTGATCTGGGAGATATGAAGCTGTATAATGAGGACTTCCTCATTGGAAGAAATTTGGGAGAGGAGTTGGTGTGCCTGTCGGTTTGGGAGACAGTGGGAGGATATTCTCATAGCAGGGCCAAAAGTGAATCCTGGGTTCTAAAAGGGATGAGCGGGGCAGGCAGGGAACTCATCAAGGGAGTCTGGGCTGTGCTCCTGGGCCCAGGGCTGGAGTCGGCTGGGAGAGGTCTCCAGGGCTGTCTAGCAAGTGGCTGTTAGTTCAGTGCCGCATGCCAGGGGAACTTAAAAATATATGAAAGAGCCAGGCTCTCCTTTTGTGGAAATTCTGGCTGGGTCAGAATCTTTCTGTGGTAAGAGAGAAGCAGCTGCCATGGCAGTGATGAGAAGCCACAGAGAGCCTTTGATTTGCATGTGTCCACAGGCATCCGTTCGGTTCAATGAGGTGATAAAATTGATTTTCTCACTGCATTGACTGGTTGTCATACTGAATTGCTGAGGCGATTGGCTGGTTCAGCATCTTGCAGATTTAGCCACAAACTCCAATGACTTGATCACATTCTAAAACATGGATTTCATAAAATTGCTGGTTTTTTTTTCTTTATCAAGTGTTGACCCAGCTTAAGAAAGTTGGACATTTGCTAAGAAGCAGGTTAAAAACTCTTTTAGTCAATGTCATTGATAAGCACTTGGGATAGAATGTTTGAGGTTTCGGGTAACAGTTAATTGGGCTGAATTTTACCCTGCTTTGACTTTGAGAAAAGCATGAGTAATAACTAAAGAAATTATAGATATTCTACTTTGCGTTCAGTAGGTTTGAAGTTTCTTTTTTCTATCTGTTGTAACTGTCTTCACATTTTGTGAGTCATCATATCATACTATTAATTGAAGGTTGGAACCAAATTGTGAAGGGCCTTCGATGCTAATCAAGAGGTTAGACTTTCCATAATACATCATTTTTGCCTGAATTGCTAGTTGCTATTTGCAATTTTCAAAGTCTGTGTAGAAAACAAATATACTCTGCCTTCAAGTAGGATATGCATGATGAGAACTCTCAAATGATATTAGCAACACTTATATAGCATTAGTGAAATCTCTGTCATTAGGAAATGTTATTTTATATAAAAAAGTTGATAATAGGATAGATACAAAGACGCTAATATGATTAGGTGATGAGCTGATAATGGGAATTTTTTTCATATCAGTGATTTTCATTCGTCAACAGCAAGTTGATCTCCCTAATATGATATGATATTATAATAAAACCCAGGCAGAAAGTCAGCAGTGAAATTTATGATGCAAAAGAAAAGTCAATAGCATTATAAATCTTATAAACTGATTATATTTTAGCTGTCAATGTACTTGGCTGGGAAATCTCCTTCAATACACGTGTCTTTGTCCTATTTACTTTGGTGATACTGAGCAAGGAAATGAAATAGATTTAAATCTATATCTTAAGGATAACTTTAATGAATGACAGTCAATTCCACATGGCCTGATGGCTGCAGATCTTCCACCTTTGCCCAGCTAAACTCCCATTCAATTAAGTGCACATTTAAATGTAAGTAGTTGGCAGGGTGGAGTCAGCGGGATTCAATTCTGCAAGACATAAACCAAGTTTTCTGTGATACAATGGTTATAAGCAGCAAATGGCTGCCTGAAGATGTGGGATAACCACCTAAGATCATCAAAGGATGACTGGCAGGCTTGTGTAATGGAGGCCCTTCTTTTCAATGACAATATAGCCTAGCCAATGAAGATCTTTGGAAAAGCATCTCCTTAGGGTGAGAGTGGGCAAAAAGCAGTGAGATGCAGTTGAGCCATTCAATCATCCAACTATAATCTCTTGAGTTTAAACAAAAATAGAGTATATAAGCAATACACGTCCAAGGAGTGACTAGAGGGCTCCCGTGACTGGAGAAATTCTCGAAGGGACCTGACAGCCCAGCAAGCTGTTTCTTTTTTGGTGGTATGTGAAATGCACCACCAGGAATGTAAAATAATGGCTCTCCCTTCTAGCTTACAAGTTAAGAAAAGTTTAGCATATAAAAGTTGCTCTCAACAGTATACCGAATACTGTAATAAGATGTGAAAGTCTCAGTGTAAGTTTAATTTCAGTGTCTAGTGTATTGCCTATAAATCTGTTGTTCAACATTATTATACATATAGCACCAAACCTGCAAATGATGAATAAGGCTATTCAGCAAATTTGCATGTATAGACCAAGGACTGGGAGGAATACCATTACTGAAAATGCCTTGTGCGTTGGGGTCTTAATATATAAGACTCCACTACAATGTGGAGTGCAGAGGTAGGCAGATCCTTCTAGCAGCCTTTTACAAAAGCTTTATGTTGGGGACATAAGGAGATCTTTGTTAGAAACTTATTTCACCCTAAAATGCCATATCTGTGTCACCCAGAGGGAGGCCCTTTAGGTAACTTTCATAAATATTGCCAAGCCATTTTCTAATGTAGATTCCACAGCTCCTCTCACGTGCATAACTCTTGATGGCTTCAGAATATGGGGCAGAAAACTCTTACATGCGTATGCTGGGTCAGTTCCCTCTTCATGAGATAGTCACTTGACTAGTTCAAGGCCAGAGAACTCCCTTCTTTCCTTCCCACAACATATTTGAATTGAGCAAAATTTCCACATCAAAATCTGCATTGAACTCTCAGTTTACCATGACCTTCGCTGGGCTAAACTTGGACTGGATTGGACTGAGCATGGATCAGAAGCAACCCAGTGATGTTTTCCACTCCAGGTAGGAAAGAGTTGCTTGGAACAGACAGTAAGGGGAACACCCCAAGGTGGCCAGCAGAATTCTTTCCATGGCCTTCCAATGATTCTGAGATTTGACCTTCGGCTTCTACCCAGTTTGGTTTCCTGCCTGCCTCCCATTTTTTAAATCTGCCCTGGTTACCCTACTCACCCTGGATTCAGAAGCTCTCTTGGTTCTTGGTTATCTGTTCTGCGTTGGCTTGTACCCCTCTTGCCCCTGTGTCCCTGGGCCTGGGGCCTGATCTGCCCACTGTGTATTCAGATGCCACTTTTAACTGCACTACAGTTCTTGGTTTCTGCCTCTTGGTCAATGTTGTCCCAAGGAATATGGCAAGAGGGCCAGAACTAACTCATTGTGTGTGATTAATAAGTAGAGGTTAGCTCCTGGCTTCGCTGTCAGTTAATGGGGTTTTAAGACATTTTTTAAAAAGATACTTGATGTCTCACTTTGTTATCTGGGCTAGAGTGCCGTGGTGTCAGCCTAGCTCACAGCAACCTCAAACTTCTGGGCTCAAGTGATTCTCCTGCCTCAGCCTCTGAGTAGCTGGGACTATAGGTATGCACCACCATGCCTGGCTAATTTTATATATATATATATTTTTAGTTGTCCAGCTAATTTTTTTTATATATTTTTTAGTAGAGATGGGGTCTCACTCTTGCTCAGGCTGGTCTCGAACTCCTGAGCTCAAATGATCCACCTGCCTCGGCCTCCCAGAGTGCTAGGATTACAGGCACGAGCTATCGCGCCCGGCCGTAATATCGCCTCTTTCTTTCTTTATTTTTTTTGAGACAGAGTCTTACTTTGTTGCCCTGGATGGAGTGCAGTGGTGTCATAATAGCTCACTGCAACCTCCAACTCCTGGGCTCAAGTGATTCTCCTACCTCAGCCTCGCCTCTGAGTAGCTGGGACTATAGGTACACTCCACGATGACACTGGCTAATTTTTCTATTTTTAGTAGAGATGGGGTCTCACTCTTGCTTAGGCTGGTATCAAACTCCTGAGCTCAAGGAATCCTCCTGCCTCAGCCTCCCAGAGTGCTAGGATTGTAGGTGTGAGCCACTGCACCCCAGCCAGGACTACTTTTATAGTTTGTCCATCTTTTTCTATCAACATATGCCCCTTAAAATGTGTTTGTCATTCTTAAATGTATTTGTATTAGCAAATGGTAAAATGTATCATTCCAGTGGGATTCTAGCTATAGACACTTGTGTCAGGCATAGTAGCAACCCCATCTGTTCAAATAAACATTGGATAAAAGTGGGAGGAAGGCTGGGATAGGGGAGGGAGCTAGGGAATGCGGGAGGGGAAGCTGGAGCAGGTTCCTGGCATTTGCAGCAACTATGAGGGCTAACTTTTCCTGAGTGCTAAGCATCTGCCGTGCATTTTCTCATGCAATCCTTGGAACTACCCTGTGCAGTTTATTTCTATTGTCGATTTAGATGTGGAGAAATTGAGGCTTAGTGATTTTCTCATGGTTACACAGCCAGTAGGTTTAGGGATTTAAATTCAGACCCTTCTGACTACAGAGCTCTTAATCATCTTGTTAGATTGCTTATACATTTTTATGAGTTGATTTGAAAAAATACTTAATGACTGAGATTTGCTAAGAATTCAATATGCCCTTCAATAAATTTGTATTTTATCAACTACACATTGGAAGACACTTGAAAAATAGCAGCACTCCCATTGCGAGTGAAGTCTAATTGCTCTCCTCTTGAATTCCAGGCTGGCCCTGTGAGTTGTTTAACCAATACAATGACACTGTGTTGTTTCCAAGGCTGGGTCATAAGAAGTCTTGCTGCTTCCGTCTGGCTCTTTAAAATCCTCCCTTTCACTGTGAGAAGCCCCATGTACACAGAGATTCCACATACAGGTGTTTTGGTAGACAGCCTCAGCTGAGCTCCTGGCCAAGAGCCAATAACAGGCCACTGTGTGAGAGAGTTGTCTTAGACGTTCCAGTCCAGCCAAGTCCCCAAATGACAGGAGCCATCCTAGTGCTTTAGCTGATAACCATGTGGAAGGGTAGAACCACCAGGCAATCCACAGAATTAGGAGAGAAGAATAAATTTGTGTAATATTTAGCCTCTCAATTTTGGGGTAGTTTGTTACATAGTAATAGATAACTGAAACACACGTCTATGTGTGGTAATATGCTTTATGTAGTTTGCACACAGTGAATGACTGTGCTCATATTGACTCTGTAGCCCCATGAGGTCTGAAGCCTACAATCTGGGACCAGAGAAGAGGTTTATGATGGGAGGCTTCCTATAGTGACACATCCCATGCATATTGACTGCCTCCAAATTCATCCTGGTCCCAGACAGTATTCTCATGTGTCCAACAGGGAAGGAAATTTCCCGCGGGGTGCTGTGGAAAGTTGAGTTAAAACACACACGCACACACACACACACAAACATACACAATTTAGATGATCTCAGATGAACACTATGTATCTGAAAGACATTTGAAACAAGCAGCCATTTGGATTTCTCTCATCTAAAGACAAGATACAGGCTCAATGATGCATCAGTAAGTGCCTTCCCCAGGCATTCTTAATAGCCCCAGTTTATATGCCTATAATTCTAATGTGGGATATCAGAATGCAATAAACAAAGAACAAAGTGCAACCATTTTATGGTATTATTAAAATAGGGCATATAATTGCTGTCTAGTAATCAGAATATTTTAAAAGATACTTGATTATAATGGGTACTACATTTTAAATAGTTCTATTCTCTCAACATTGGTTCCTCTATATAGGAAGTTTTAAAATTAAAACCTTTAAACTTCAGTTATGTATTTTTTTTTGTTTTTGGTTATGATAGTTCCTATTTGTTGAGCACCTATGTGCCCTGCATCATGGGAAATCTTTACACACCCGCCAGGCAGTGTGTAGCATCTCCTTTATAGATGGAGAAACCGAGGCCGAGAGAGTTTAAGTCATTTGCTCAAGGTCACTTGGCTCATAAATGCGGAGCCAGGATTTGAACCACAGTCTGATTCCAAAGCCGTACACTGGTGCTGTCTTCTGTGACTGTGCCTCATATTGCCCTTCAGAAAAGCTTATGATTCAAAAGGCAATTTGTAATAAAGAGCCAGACTGGAACTGAGGTTTTAAAAGCACTGCCTGCCCTTTCAGGTATAAAACATTTTGTTAGAAGCAATAACAGCATAATTACAGCAAATGTCTCCACCTTCCCTGTCACCGCTGCATGCAGGTCTAGGTTACAAGTTCGAAATTTCACTGATTATTGGTGCATAATTGGCTTCATGTATATGATAAATGTATTACTGATTGATTATCATGACTTGGTCATATTCGAAATGTCAAAGTAGAAAATTGAATTGTCATATTATCGCATGTTCTCATTCAAGCACCAGATAAATATTACAAATGATGATTTTCCACTGAGTACTATATAAAGAATTTATGGAATATTAATAATACTGTTATCCACAACCTTCATGCTTGGTGGATGACCCCAAACTGAAATCATGTTTGACTTTTGAGGAATAAACCTTAAGAATAATCTGCTATAACCCACTTCTCCACTGCCTACAGTTTTATAGGGTAAATATTCCTAAGGACAATGCTTGCCTCCCTTAGAGAGGATTGGACGTTTATGACCTGCTTGATAATGCTTTTTTGCTTCATCCTTTTACAACCCTCCACGTGTTATGCCAGTCAGGGCATCTTCTGGGGTGAAATCACATCTTCACTGAGGATCAAGTAGTTGCTTTGAGACAGTCTAGGCTCAGTCCTCAATTCTAAACACAGTGTAGACCCTGGCAGCTTTTGAAAACACTGTTGTAAACCATCTGCAGAAATCTGGCATTAGCTCCCCTCTTCCTAACTGGTCTAACCTCCCTGCTTTTGCAAGGGCACCAGGGATCTCTTTCCACAGACCCAATTAAGAAAAGTCTGCAGGGGAAAACCCTTGAGATAATAGGCTGGGGCAAGATCTCAGCTTGTGTGACTCAGACCTCTGCTCTGGGCCCTTGGAAATGTTAAAGGGATCTTCAAACTCCTAAGTGCACCAAGCATTGTCTGTAGACCAAATAAACCACACAATTTAATTACTTTTTAGATACATGTAGAATGTAGGTACTGCTGTTTAATAAAATTAAAGTTATTTATTTTATGATAACACTGAATTTATAACATCTTTCAACAATATGTATTTCTTAACAGATAATAATAAAAATATAATAGAAGATAAATGGATTTTTTTCCCCCTCAAATTGTTAATATCTGTAGCCATTGACTGGAACAAGGGACTGTTTGTTCTGTTCTAGTTGCTCTGGAGAGACAGGGGGCAGCCGGGAGAACGCAGTTCCTGCTCCCTGAACACTGCTAGTGGATGTGGCAATTGAGGGAAACTTACATTCTGGTGTTTTTATGACATTTTGGTCAGACTGAATGCAGAAGTTGCCTAAATGTTCCAGATCTGTTCCAGGACTCAGCTTAATTGTTCTTTTATCCTTCCTAGATACCACCACCCTGAGGTCTCCATGGCTAAAGCCTAAATATTTTTCAAATCTCCGTTTCGTTTTATGCCCTATGGATAGTAGGTCCTCAATAAATGTTCATCAATGCTGAAGAAGCTGCTTCACGCTCAACACGCCTCTCACCAAATCATGATTGTTAATCATGTTCGTATTCAGGGTGGTATCTCTGAAGTGAATGGAGCATCCCTGAGTTGGAAAGAAAAGGAAATCAATCCTCCATAAATGTCATTGAAAATCTGTCTTTTCTGCTCTTCTGTGTTATTCAGAAAAGAAACAAAATGTATTCTAATTTGAATTAGCCACCTGGTTTTTAGAAGTGGCTTCTCATGGAGCTTGATTTAAATGTCTGGCATCCATTTTCCTTTCTTACACTGCATATCTTCATGTCTGGAGTGGGAATGCCATGAGGGCACGGGTATTCTCTGACTCATAGATATGCAGAAAACATGAACCCCAGGAAATGAGTGTTTTACAAGATGCCATGTTTTCTTTCTTTGTGTTCTGTACCTGATGTTTCTTTAGTTATTAGTACAAAGGTTCAATTAGTTCCACTGTGAAGCCACACTATGGATAACCCAGCTTTGGTTGGTTAATCTGAGCCCAATGAGCATTTATAATTTTGCTTTTATGGGAAATGCCAAACAGCTGTCTTTGTGACCGAACCTACTTGGAGCTGGTGCAATCCTTGCCAAAATCTAAATGCCCCCTGGTCAATGTGTCATTAGCACACAAATTTCATGCAGTGTAATGCGGGCCCGTCCCTCAAACATTAGTAACATTGTTAAAATGCAGAATCGAGCCCGCCTCTCCTACCTTATAATCAACTAAATTAGGGGTGGGGCACAGGAGCCTATGTTTTTACCAGCTAAACCTAGGTGATTTTGTTTCTGCTCCTTGTCCTCCCATACTTCTATTACATTTATTGAGTGCTTAGTGCACGCCAGCAAGTTGTTCCTACAGTGCTGTCTCGGTGAAGCGCCACCAACCCCCCAGGTGTGCATTAGCATTTCCAGTTGAAAATAACCGCTGAGGGGCTCGTGTCCAGTTAGTGTCAGTGACTGCTCCAAAACACACTCTCTTTGCCTCTTTATTTTATTTTTTTCTAGCTCACTTTTTAAGATTTGTGCAAATTGATGGGGTATATGAAAAAATATGTTACATGTACATAATAGGTAGTGATCGAGTCAGGGTGTTCAGGGTGTCCATCATCCAAGTACAATGCATGTTTGTTAAGTATAGTCATCCTACTCTGATATCTAACATCGAATTTATTCCTTCTTTCTTATTGTATGTTTGTACCCTTTAACCCACTTCTCTTTCTCCTCCTCCCCAACCCTTCCCAGTCTCTGTTATCTACTTTTCCACTCTCTACCTCCACGTGTTCAAATTTTTTAGCTCCCACATGTAAGCGATAACATGGGATATTTGTCTTCATATGCCTGGCTTAATTCACTTAAGATAATATTGCATCCATGTTGCAGCAAATGACATGATTTCATTCATTTTTATGGCTGAATAGTACTCCCTTGTGTATATATACCGCATTTTCTTTATCCATTTGTCTGTTGATGGGCGCTTAGGTTGATTCTACATCTTTGCTACAGTGAATAGTGCTGCAGTAAACATGGGAGTGCAGATATCTCTTCCACATACTGATTTCATTTCCTTTGGCTAGATACCTGGTAGTGGGATTGTTGGATTGAATTCATCTCTCCATTTTAGTGTCTTACAAACGCTCATACCTCTTTACTATTGTTCATTCCACCCCCTTGCCCATCTTGACACCTCCTTTCTTTTCAAACCCTATTCTTTCTGTGATCCGCGCTTGTCCATCTTGGCTTTGAGCTTCTTAGAGAAGCACTTAGCTCTTTTGCTGCTTTGGCCTTGGACCCCCTATTATTCTCTAATTGCCTTATCAATGCATGTTTCACTTTAGGAGACTGTAAGTTCCTTGAAAAAAAGGTCCATGACATCCCCTAACAGTATAGCTTTAGAGTGGTAACTTTTTGTTAAATTGAATGTAATATGCATGGATATTAGTTTCTAGGGCTGCCATAACAAAATACCACAGGCTGGATGGCTTAAACAACAGAAATTTATAGGGCCAGGTGTGGTGGCTCACGCCTGTAATCCTAGCACTTTGGGAGGTCGAGGTGGGAGGATTGCTTGAGGCCAGGAGTTTCAGACCAGCCTGGGCAATAGCAAGACCCTGTCTCTACAAAAAAATTAAAAAATTAGCCAGGCATGGTGGCACATTCCCATAGTCCAACCTACTTAGGAGGCTGAGGCAGGAGGATCACTTGATCCCAGGAGTTTGAGGTTGCAGTGAGCTATGATGATGCCACTACACTCTAGCCCAGGCGACAGAGTGAGACCCTGTCTCTCTCTCTCTCACACACACACACACACACACACACACACACACACAAAAGAAAGAAAGAAAGACAGAAAAAACAACAGAAATTTCCAAGATCATGGTGTCAGCAGGTTTGGTTTCTCCTGAGGTCTCTCTTCTTGGCATGCAAATGGCTACCGTCTCACTGTGTCCTCACACGGTTTTTGTGTGCACACAACTCTGGTGTCTTTGTGCTCCCAAATTTCTTCCTTATAAAGTTATCAGTCAGATTGGATCATCACGCCCCGCTGATGGCCTCATTTTAACTTAATCATCTCTTTAATGGCCCTGTCTCCAAATACATTCACATTCTGTGATACTGGGGGTTAGAGTTTCAGCATATGGGCTATGGGAGGGCGGGGACACAGTTCAGCCCATAACAGCATGTGTCTTTAAAATAAGTCAAGTTGTACTGAATGTGAAGTGCTGATCAAAAATTTAGAATGTCCTATAAATACATGATCTCCAATATAGGAGATATTTAATGAAAATTAATTTCAGAATTTATCAGGCTTGATTGCAATAATTTCCAGGTGTCCAACAGGTAAGCCCATGATAGCTACATGGTCTACCTAATCACGGGTCATGGCCCATTTGAGATTTTTAAATAACATTTATTTTATGCAATTAGTTAGCACATCCGTGGCAGACCAGTGAGACCTAACCACCCACCCACCTCACCCCTTCCCTCCAGATGTCACGGCAGCAGGTGTGAATCAAATTAGTAATTTGTGATGGAAATGGAATGTAATCAATTACACAATTTTGAGCTGTTCAAATTTAATCCATTAAATTATATCATGAAACTGATCCATCAGGAAGTATTGAAAATAAAATAAAATGAAAAAAAGCATGAATAAAGGTCTTTAACTGGGAAATGCTCTTATGAGCAAGATCTTCTGAGTGTGAGTCCAGGCTCTGTCATTTAGTAGTTGTATGACTTTGGGCAAGTTTCTGAACTTGACCAAGGCTCGGTTTCCTCACCTGGAAAATGGGGATAATAATGATCACTGCACACGTGTGTTGTGAGAATTAAATGAGATGGTGAAAGGATAGAACAATCCTCTGGTTTGTACACAGCGTGAGAACAAGTACTTTACCTCTTCATTGCTGTATTTCCAGCGCTTAGAACAACGATGAAGAATGGTCGGTGCCCACTAAATATGTATTGAATGAATTAATGAATAAATCAGTTAATGAAACAAAAGAAGACCTCTCACAGAGCAATAGTGATAATGTCTATGGACGAAAGCAGAGGTTCTCAAGTCTGGCTGCACATTGTAATTGCCTGGGGAGCTTTTAAAAAATACCAATGCCAGGCTCCGCCCCCCCCCCCGCCCCTGCCACAGGATCTCATTTATTTGTTTATGTTCATCCTTTGGCACTGGGATTTCTTTTTCCATAGCATGTATCATCTTCTAATATGCTATTTAATCAGTACATATGCTATATTATCTTATGTTACATATAATATACTAATTGTAATAATACAATAGTAGGTATTGCATTTTTTGTTTAGTCTGTCTCTTCCCTCTAGTGTGTAAGATTAGTGAGTACAGAGATTTTTTTATGCTTTGTTTTCTGATGTATCCTAAGTGCCTAGGACATATTTGACACCTAGTAGATACTTAATAAATATTTGATAAACAAATGAATGACCAAGGTTTATGATCCAAATAATTTGGAGGTAGCTTACTTTTTTTTTTTAAAAGTAACTGATTTTACTGCTCAAAAAAAGATAAAAGTTCAATCAGTTGGTAGTAGGAGGTGGATTAGAAGGAGGGGCTATCACCAGAGCTGGTGGGTTTTGGAGAAGGGATCCCACCCCTCCTGGGATGAGTCCTTGCAGGAGTTAGACGAGAGAAAGCCCAGGTAAGTCTAGGGAAAGTTCCAAAGCAGGGGTGCTTGTGCTTTTCTTCCTAGGTGAAGTCTGAGGAAACAGAAAGCCTCTTAGACCCAGAGCCTCCTGCGCCAATGGGTTCTCAGTAGACTGAAAATGTTGGAGTGGTTTGTGTGAGCAGAGGTGTTGACCACCTACTGTCGTCAAGTTTCCTGGTCCCTGAAGTAGTGTGGAAGAGTAGAGAAAGTTTTCTGTGCCCTTGAGAGGGGGTGAGGAAGTGGCTGAGAACGGCTAGGGACCCGAGTGGCCTTGCTGTCCAGACAAGCTGGATCCAGGTGACCAGCATGGCTCTGTGCCCAGAGAGCAGCAGTGGTGTGGTTAGTGCCCGAAGAGTAAAAACATCTGGCCAGTTATATTATTAACAGCAGTGGACACAGCATGTGACCAGGACAGACTGAGATGGGGAAAAGATACTCTCTCCCAACAGGGCGGCTCCTTGAGCCTCCATGAATAATCTCTGGGCCAAAAAAAAAAAAAAAAAAAGAGCTAAACGCTAAAAGCAGAGGTTGAGAATTTTGGATTAAGTTTTCCTGGAAGTGCCTAGACTAAGTTTTCTGCTTCAGGTGGAATGGGGTTTGAGAGTTAAAGGTAGCCAGAGTTATAGGGAAACAATTTTTAAAAAATTTTTTAAGTCATCTGTTTTTGTACATCTGAGTTTGTGACTGCAAAGTGTACGCCTGTACAGTAGCTGTCTTATCACTTGTTATTATTATGCACTTGGCTCGTCTTTGTGTCCAGGTCAGTGACTGCATAGCGAGCGCAGCCTCATGATCTGCACAGCCTCATGATCATCCGGAGAACACTCACGTGGCAAGCGTGGATTCCTCATCACAGGCCCCAACGCTGAAAATTCCTGCCCATGTGAGCTTCCTGGGACTTGGACTTGGGAAGATCTCCCCATTGTAATTTCTCCAACAGCAGCTTGGTGAATCGTCTCTGTGTTGTGTCTCAATTTCCCAGCCAATTTATTGAATTTGTTTGATGTCTTTGGCCAACACTTCCTCAAACGCCAGGACAGCCTAGGAGCCTACAGACAGCTGCAGGGAATTGGACCGGAGCCCAGATGTGACTCCGGAAGAATAGTGAGCTGGTCTCTTCTGCAAACACAGATCTGACCTGAAAATCTTTAAGTTGTTTCAAGATTCATCTCCTTACGTTGGTATTTAAAGTCCTATATACAAGAATCTCCAAACATTCCCTTGAGTACACGTGAAGTTCTTTTATTTTCTGTGACTGTGAGGCTCCTCCAGCTGTCTCCGCTGTCTTTCACATCTACTCCTTTCATTGCTGAACTCCCTACTTTATCTCTCCACTCTTATTCACCCTTCACGTCCTGGGTGCAATGTCACCTCCTTTCTGAAACTTTCCTAACTCCCCTGGGCTGAGTCCAGGGGCTCCCACAGCATTTGATACTCCCTTTCTCTAAAGCACTTTCACGTTGTACTCTATTTTTCTACCTGTTGCTCCACTAGTCTGTCAGTTATTCAAGGGGAAGGGTTGTGTCTAATTCATTTTAAATTCCCAGTGTGCCCTGCATCTTCTGCACAAGCGTGTGTGTGTGTGTGTGTGTGTGTGTGTGTGTGTGTGTGTGTGTAGAATCCCCTGGGAATCACACAGCCTTGGAGTCTTTCGGTGGAATATGATATAATCATATCATATTGATCATGTCATATGCCATGTCATATTCCAGAAGGGTATTTGAGCGCAACGCCATTCACACCTGAGTCCCATCGAGGAAGCGTTGGTTCCTGAGACCTAGATGAGTTGTTCCCAAAGTGTGGCGTCTGGTCTAGCGGCGTCAGCATCACCTGGGAACTTGTTAGAAATGCAGTCTCAGGCCCCGCCCCAGACCTACTGAATCCGGAACTCTGGAGCCGGCCCCAGTGCTGTGTTTCTTCCACTCTCCAGGAGATTCCGTGCGTGCCACCCCCGCCTTGGACCCCTGGAGGTATCTCCGTGGTTACCGCCGCAGGGAGGTGGGGGCTGGCAGGGAGTGGGGGTCGCACCTATTCTGCAGGGCCGTTCACTGAGACTGGGGTGGAGGAAAAATCTCCTTGGGAAAGTGTGTGTCATTCCCTTGTCCCCTCCTTGTTGCTGTCCTGACAGGTTTCTGCGTCTCAGCATTTTCCCTAAAATTAGAGCCCTCCGAGGAGGAATGATAGAGTTATACCATCTCTCCACGGATAAAAGCCACGCTGATGCTTTGATGGATAAAGCGAGATCGACGCGGTGCGGGAACTGGCAGCTTCCGGGTGTTCTCTGTTGTGGGGCTGGCGCCCGCCGCGGACAGACTCGGAGGGGAAGGCGGAGCGGCGCCGCCCCCCAAGGACGCCAGCTGCGGCAGTCCTGACAGGCAGGAGACAGGGAACTGAATGTTTTAGTGTTTTATAAATCATTTGTAGGAAATTATGTTTTATTTATGTTCATTTTTGAATGTATTTGAATTTTTATTGCAGATATTTTTCAGAGATGCAAGCTTTGGAGGCAATCCTGGGGGAGCAGACACCTCAAAAGTATGAGGCGGGGGCCCACCCTGTTGGCTGAGGGGGTGAAAATTATTCATGTTTTAAAGAGGAGTCTGAAGCTTTCAGAGGGACCCAATCTGAATGAAACTCAAAAGTTTTAAATCGTGACTGTGAAGTATTTGGTTTTAAAAAGAAGATTTAGTATAAGTGAGTCACAGTGCCTCCTGAGTGATGTGGAGAGAAAGTCAAGCTGAGAAAACAGAAGGAGGAATTAAGGGTGGATCTCAATTAAATGGGTTGATTCATTGTGTCGACCACGTCACTGGTTACTTTTTCAAAATTCCCCTTCTCCTGTATAATGGAGCCTGCAGTTGTACCCACTGGAACTCAGCTGGGGAGAGCCAACCCTTTTAGTACCTTCATCACGGATGAAGGTCCTCAGGGCCGCTTCCCCAGTGGGACTCCCTGTGTGGCCACAGGCACCACACAACGAAATGGGCCAGAATGATTGTATTGTATGTGTTACAATGAGATCCATTTCCTGCAGAGACAGGTACCACTTCTACTGGAAGGGCAAAGGACTTGGATGCTGTGGAAACTAAAGCGAATATGGACATGAACATTTTTCATTCTGTGATTTTGCTTCTACAAACAGAGTTGTTTTTCTCAGTTTTTTGCGAGAATGTGGAAGCTAGCTACATAAATGTCCATAATGGTATGAAGTTAGTCATGGGGAAAAATACATTCCCAATAAATGAAGAATGACAAATGGAGACAAGGAGCATTTCTTCTCCAACGTACCGCTGAAACAGGACATAGGAACATATTTTAGGGTAAAAAGATGCATTCAATGCTAGGTGGTGGTACTTTTCTTATATCTAATTTTACAGCTCTCTTTATTATGTGACAAGATGTGACGATACAATAAAAAAAATTGGTCCAGAAAGAAAATAATGCCTTTGGGTTGGAAAAGCGAGAGTCAAAAACATTTTTGTTGGTGAAAACTGTAAATTAAAAAGTTTTAAAAGGCATTTTGAATAACAATATGAGATGCCATTTATTGAAGATTACGATATAATACCAGAACTTGGGTGTTTATGCACTGGTTCACACTGGTTCATTTGACCCATATTTATTGAGTTACCAAGGTGTGCCAGGCACTAGTGTTGGGCCATGGTGATTAACAAGGCAGACCTGTGTATCCATTCACACAACTCATTAAAGTTCATACCTGCTAATCATAGTTCACGGCTGAGAAAACTAAAGTTCAGGGTCACTAAAGTTCAGAGGTCTTCGACACTGCTATAGTTGTTGAATCACTGGGGGTTCTGCTTTTGCAAAATACTGATGTCCAGGCCTGACTCTAGGCTGGTTAAATCAGAATGGCTAACTATGGGGCAGAGGATCAGAATTTTCTTTTAAAGTTCCCTCGGGGGTTCTGAAGTGCAGCCAGGGCTTAGGAACACGGCTTCGGGGGCACACTGGTCTGGCACAGCATCCAAGCCACGCAGTCAGGTGAACATGGTACTTTGGGGATGAGTAAACTCAGCACCCGTGCCAGGCAGTCACATTTTCCAAAGCCAGTTCTTATCAGCAGGAATGTGTTCTGAGGAGCTCATCGTTTCTCAGCACAATCTGCTTTCCGCCTCTTAGGTTCTTGAAGTCTTGTCAAGGCTCCTAGTTGGAAGACAAATACGTGATCCTCTGAAGGCTTTTCACCTAATAGACTACTACCCACCATGTAGCACGTGTGTTTTGTAATTTCACTTAAGATGTTTGTTATATTTATTACAGCCATAGGAGTGGCGGAGATAGCGCAGAGATGGATACAAGGCGCCGCGGACGCCTCCCTGGGTCCTCTCCGAGGATAGCAAGTTATCGCTTTGTTTTCAAATAATGCAGTTGGTAATAAGTTTCTGGATGTGTGTGAGCTGTAAATCGTTCTGAAAATTGAACTGAAGATACAATATCGTAAATCTCTTCCTTGGTGGTAGAATATTTACGGGGAGAGCAATGTAATCAGTTATATGGCTGTGCTATGTCTGACATCTGACTGAAGCGGACCCTGTATGGAGGATCTATCACCTATTAGAAAATTCCTCCAGGTGAGCATGTGTGTGGAGGTTGGAGGACTATTTTCAGTGGGGATAATCAGATATTTCCTTATTAAAATAAATCTGGAGTGCGTTAGTGGAGCGGGTGAGGATGCTTGCGGCAACACAGTGCTGGGCAGGGCCAGGAGATGCAGGAGGTGCTTCACCTTCCTGGGGCAGCTGCTGCTCCTGGTTGCTGTGTAATTTGGTTCCCTAAATCGATGCTTGTGTATTCTGGGAACTCACAATCCTGAGAAATGCACATTTTATTAGATTTGTTTTAAAACTCATTATCATCACTGTAAATACCTCCATGTGGAAAGTAATGAAATCATACCAAAAGAAGTCGTGGCATCACAGCAAGCTGTGAGAAGTGAAGGGTCAAGCCAGCATTAGACAACATCGTCATGGGTTTTCTTTTGGATGATGACAATTATTTAAAAGAAAAAAATCTATAATCATGATTTCATGGTTTTCAGATTTTTTTCCCTTTGGTTTGTAGGGAAACACTTTTTTCAAACAAAATCTGATTTGCAGCCCCATTGTATAAAACAGATTCAAGGTTGAAGTTGGGGAAGTGATCCAAATCTTTGTCTAAGTGGCCCCCAGTATCACCTCCCTCCAGGGCCCTAGGTGCCCCCATCACCCGATCACAGCCGTGCCGATCACAGTTCTATGACCGTTGACCTAGTCCAACTCTCTGCTTTCATAGATGAGGAATCCAAGTCCAGAAAGAGCCAACTTTCAGAGAGGACAGGGACAAGGATTCTTGAACCCATTCTTGTGCTGTTCCCATTGAACCATGCTGACTACTGACATCGAAGGATGTGGTCACTTTTGGGTGAGATAGCACATTTGCCCAGGCAGCGTGATTGATCTCACCTCCTTCAAGTCTTTTCTTAAATTTCACTTTCTTGGCCCGGCGGTGGCTCACGCCTGTAATCCTAGCACTCTGGGAGGCCGAGGTGGGCGGATCGTTTGAGCTCAGGAGTTAGAGACCAGCCTGAGCAAGAGTGAGACCCCGTCTCTACTAAAAAAAAATAGAAAGAAATTGGCTGAACAACTAAAAATATATAGAAAAAATTAGCCGGGCCTGGTGGCGCATGCCTGTAGTCCTGGCTACTCAGGAGGCTGAGGCAGCAGGATTGCTTGAGCCCAGGAGTTTGAGGTTGCTGTGAGCTAGGCTGATGCCACGGCACTCTAGCCCGGGCAAAAAGAGTGAGACTCTGTCTCAAAAAAAAAAAAAAAAAAAAAATTTCACTTTCTTAATAAACTTTACCCTGATTATCCCATTTAAAATTACAACCCTCCCTCTAGTTCCTTATACTTCTTAAAATATTCTCTATTTTTTCATAGCTCTTGTCACCTCCTTACATATGATACCATTTATATCATTTATGTTTGTATATTGTTTGACCCCTGCCTTGCCCCTACTAGAATCTAAGCTTCATGAGAGCAAGGAATTAAAAAAAGAATCTCTTGTTCACTGATATATCCCTAGTATCTAGAACAGCGTCTGACTCATAGTAGATGCTCAATATCTATTTGCTAAATAAATCAATTTTGTGAACACTGATTGTAGACTAATGAGATGGTTTAGGTTGCTGTGACCACCTCACTCATACTATATATTAGATTTGACTGGGGCACAGAGAAGGCTCAGCGAATCTAATTAACCCAACCATATTCAACCTTCAAGGGAAAGGTAATGGCCTTCTGGGTCAGCGTTCCTCTAGGTAAGCCCTGTAAGCTTTGCTTTCAGTAGCCTCTGCCTATTGGGGAGATGAAAACAGGCATGGTAGGACTAGGCCAGAGGTGCTTAACTCAGGGAGTCCATGAACGTGGATGGGGAAAAGACTACATCTTTATTTTCTTTCACTTCTAGCTGCACGTAAGCATTTTCTTCATCTGTAAATGTAGGCAACAAACCCCAGGAAATGTCAGCAATCCAAATCAAAGATTTTTTTTCATATCACATTATTATTGTTGCAGATATATACAAGTAATATTTTCACTTATTTCCACTTCAAAATTATGGTCATTATTACACCTGTCTCTAGATTTTATTATTTAATGCAATAATAAAGGATCATATATAATATATTGCTTCCAATTGGACTTGGCCAACAGGGCAAGGTTAGCTGACGAAAGAGTAAGGTCAGGGTCTTTGTTCTCCTGGCTCCCCTCCTATGTGGCTGCAGGAGGCTCCCTCTCTGCTGAGAGGTTGCACGTGCTACTGAAGGCTGTAGCTCCTGCCAGCCCTTCCAGGCCCCTGTAGGTCTGGGGTGGTAACAGCTCTCTGCTGTCACCAGCCTGCGGTGCTTCACTATTTTTGTTCATTTCTCTTAATATGCCCTGTACCTTTGTAAGTACTTCTTTCATGAAACGCTCCTCAACTATCCCTTTTGAATGCACCATCTGTTTCCTACTAAGATCCTGAATGCTATAGCCCCAAAGTAGAGACAGTTGTGCTTTCCTTTAAATCTCTCCTTTCTTAGGGCACTTTCTGGAGTCTTGGATTTCCCTATTAGACAAAAAGCACCTATTAAGCACTTGTTACCTGTCAGTCATTATTCTGGATGCTAGAGAATACGGTATGGACAAGACAGATGACGTCCTTATTACCTTGAACTAGAATAATAAAACTAGCATTTAATAAGTTGCAGGTACTTTTAAAAAGTCCTTTTTTTTTCATGTAGTAACTCGTTTAATCCATACAATAACCTTATGGTATATTTTACAAATAAGAAAACAGAACCACAGAGGGAGTCAGTAATTGGCCTGAAGTCATGTAGCCAGGAAATATTAATAGCAGAGGTGGGATTCTAAGCCAAGTGGCCTGACTCCAAAGCTCATGCTCTAGAGCACATCACTGTATTGTCTCTTATGAGCTTTAGCAGCCTCTGCAATACCTAGCGCAGAGCTGATGCTCAGCATTTATTGGACTGATTAAACAGTCCCTTTAGGAAAGGAAGACAGCCATGGGGTTATGCTTTTGGTAGGTTCAACAAAATGTTGATTTCAATAGCTTCCAAGAATAGTTTGGTTTTCTTTTGTTTTATTTTCAAGTGTTTATCTGTAGTAGCAGGTGGTAAGCAATATATTCTCTTCCCCACTTAGCTGAGCTAAATATCTGTTCACATGGCTGGATCTTAATCCCAAACATAATTGTGTGCTCTCACCCTGGGCAGGAGGCAGCCTCTTTTATGACACAGCAATACTCAGTGGATAGTATTTGCAGCACATGTTTAGTTACAACAGAAGAGTACCCAGCTTGTAATCATTAATAGGAACCCGCGTAAGAGTTCACCACAGCTGTGACTTCTTCTACTGGTGAATCATTCTGTTTAAAATATAATGTACTCAAAAAGCAGCAAAAACTGTAGTCAGAAATCACTGTAATGGCTTCCATGAAAGCTATCGCTAATTTAGGGCCCAATTAAAACTTGAAATCCAATTATTGCTGAATAACATAATTGCAAGAAAGTAACTTGTATTGCACGTATGTCAGTAATTAAGGAGGAAGCTTTAATAACAGAATCCATCTGAACTATTACAAGGAGGGGTCAAAGAGTCTGAGGATCTGCTCCAGGGTGGGTCAGAGCAGGAAATGCCCCAGCGGTTGGGTGCTTGCAGTTGGCTCTGAATTTTGTAACATGGTTTGCTTTTATAACCTAGTTCATGGGTGCTTGGCAAGATAAATGCAGATTTTTAAGAGCAGGATAAGGTCGATCTCTGGATCCGTGTGCTATGAAGCATCAAATACACTGTGAGCCCTGAAAAATTAAATATTGGAAGGTGCCACTTGTTAAATACTTGAGATGCTCTAGAAAGCAGTTGGCAATATAAATGTCAAATATTGTACCTTTATGGTTCAAACTCTGATTTTGACCTTGGGTTAGCTTTACTGCATTGATTCTGCAATGGAGCGGCCAGGGTGCTGAGGAGGGGCGCTGAGCTTGGAGAGCCCCAGACTGTGTACATCCAGTGTGTCAGCTATTAAGAGAGCTGCCTTGGGTGAGGCTGGGTTTTGCTGCCCGGCAAATGATATATTTCTCTGTATGTGCATGGTCTGCCAAGGGTACAGGCAGCATCTCTCACAGAAGTCCAGGCAGGTGATTTGTTTGCAGCAGAAGCTATCAGGTAGAGTGAACCCTTACTGAAATGTGTCATAGTAGGGCTGTCATTCTCAGATGCATGCATCAGAATCACCTGGAGGGCTTGTTGAATCCAGATGCTGGACCCCAGAGAGAGTTTCTGAGTTTGCAGGGCTGGAGTGGGGCCTAAGAATCTGCATTTCTAATAGGTTCCCAGGTTTCACTGATGCTGCTTGCTGGTCTGGGGACCACACTTTGAAAACTGTTGTGGTAGGGTGGAAGCGTCAGTTGGGTCCTTTGAGGAGGAGATGGAGTTAGAAGGGTGAACGTTGTATTAGACCTGTGCAAAAGAAAAGGGTGGAATCAGAAGTGGCCAGGGAGAAGCCAGACCACGAGGAGGACCTCCCCAAGTCCCCGCCTGTCCACCGAAGAGTTCTGGAGCCAAGACTGCCCAGTGAAGTCCCCATCCTGGCAGAAATGCCAGGCCCTTGGAGCACATAGTCACGCTCAGCCATTGGCTGGGGCCGCCCCCAGAAGAGCCTGGTGTTGGCTGGAAAGCTGAGCAGGACCTGGAGGAGTGAACTGCTGGAGACTGCATCTGGGCAGCAAGTCTTTTCTTGAAGGCATATCTGAGCAGTGCATTGTTGTGTCTCCCACAGCGCTGAGCAGAGAGAGTTACAAAGGTATTTATTTTCTGAACAAAGGGTGACCTTCATTATGAGACTTGCAGGGAATTCAGCAGCAGTGGCCCGTATGGAAGGGAGGTGTTAGGACCTGGCAGGACCAGCGTGAGGAAAACTGAACAAAGAGAAATAGCCTTGATCCCCTATCTTGTGTTTCCAACCCTGAACCCCGACTGCATGGTTAGAATCGTTTGGGAGCTTTGAAAGATACTGACCCCTGCATCTCTGAGATTCCGACTTAATTCAAAGGGGCAGTGAATTTGCGTCACTGTAATGTCCCCATCGGTCAGATCTACTGGGTTGGGTACAGCAACAGTGGTGCAGCAATTGTGTAATACTGAAGGTCATGGGGGAAGTTTTGGGAGGGGCTGAGGGGCTGAATGGCTGGCGAAGGTTAGGAAGGAAGTCAGAGGCCTTGCTAATCGGATTGGGGTGAAGAGTGTAGCTCAAGCCCCACTGGGCATCGGGTATGTAAAACAGACAAGCGACATAGGGCGTAAAAGTGGTAGTGATAATTGGCACCATTTCTGGAGGTCCTAATATGTGCCAGGTGCTTCACTTACTTTATTTAATCCCTGAAATAGATTTCTGATATCATCCCATATAACTGAGAAAGAAACTTAGAGCACTGAAAATTTACGTACATTATCCAATTGCAACCTCAACCCTGTCTGATCCCAAAGCCTGGGTCCCGCCTGTCAATGAGCACATGGGTGTAGGGAGGAGCTGGCACAGGTGACTTTGAGCATTAAGACGGTTTTCAGAAGATCTGGCGAGACAGAGGCTTCTGCTGTCTTACATGTTCCTGCTGGGATTCACTCAGGAGCAGGGCCAAGTTGGGTTTTCAGGTAAAGGCCTTTACTCAGTACCTGTGCTGAGTTTGTGGTAAGTAAGAGCTAAGAGTCACAGCCACTGCCCTATAAACCACAATCCTAAAATGGGAGGGAAACATTTAGTCTTAATCGTAAAGAAGGAAGATACTTATATTAGTTTCTCGTGGCTGCCGTAACAAATTACAGAAAACTGGGTGGCTTAAAACAATAGAAGTTTATTCTCTCGTAGTTCTGGAGGACAAAAGTCTTAAATCAAGGTGTCAGCAGGGCCGCGGTCCTTCTGGAGGCTCTAAGGGAGAACCCGTCCTTGCCTTTTCAGCTTCTGGTGGCCCAGGCATTCTCTGGCTTGAGGACACATCATTCCAGGCTCTGCCTCCATCTTCGCGTTGCCTTCTCCTCTATGTGCTTTCCCTCTTTTGTCTCCTAAAAGGATACCTGTCATTGGATTTAGGTCCCACCTGGATAATCCAGTTTGGTCTTTTCTAAGACTTTTAATTACTTATGCAAAGACTCTTTTTCCAAATAAAGTCACATTGACAGGGTCTAGGGATTTGGATGTCTTTTTGAAGGTCACTATGCAACCTACTATAATTCTCAAATAAACGTTTCCCAGGAAATCAAGGGTAAAAGGTGTTAGAATGTTTATACAAAATAAGTTTTGTTTGCAAATGGATGAGATATTTTCTGAAGAGTTATAATCAAATAGTTCTTTGTTGACTTGGAAGACCAGATTTTACAAATAATGTTTTTGGTGGATACTTTCAAAGATGGCCACCAATGCTTCCTCCCAACAATTCCTCCCTCTCCTTGTGGGAGCATGGGCATATCAACAGGTGGAGTCTATTTCCCTCCCTTTGCACCTGGCCTGACCTTGAGACTCATTGGATGACAGAATTCTGCGGAGGTGAACTTCTGGACTCCTGAGCCCCGGCCTGAAGACTCCTGGGAACTTCTGCTTTATCTCTTGGGAGCCAAGTACTTTGCAAAGAAGCCTGGGTGAGACAGCTAAAGGATGTGGGAAGAGAAAGACCCCAACAGCTCCTAACTGTTCCTGTCACACACACAGATTCAACAAACATAGGACTGAAGCCGTTTCAGACTTTCTCGCTGAGCTGGCAGCTGAAGGCGGCCACAAGAGTAGCCCCAACTGACACCATGTGGGGCAGAAGAACCATCCATCTGAGCCCAGCAAATGTAATGATTGAGAAAAACAACAAATTTGTTGTTTCAAGCCAGTAAGATCTGAGGCAATTTTTTGTGTCACAGTAGATAAATTAAACAATGCTATAAATGGTTTCATTCAAAAATTTTTAACATGGGCTAAAGAAAATAATAATAAACACTGTATAAGCAGAAAAATGTTTTGATATTGGGAATGAAGGTCTTCTTTAGTGTTTTTCCTTGAACATTGTTTAGGATCTGAAAAGAAATGTGCATCGGACACAGAGAACATGAAGCTATGTGGGAGGAAGCATCTCTCGTCCCTGCTTTTTGGGAAGTACAGCTTAAGGGGAAGGTTACTTTAGACAAAACAACTTGGAGTTCTGGCTTTATTACTGATTTACTGCATGAAGTTGAGCTGTCTTTGAGCCCCAGTACAGAAACATTTGTGTGGCTGATAATTGCCATTACTAATTATTAGGCCCCAGATACATGCCAGTCCTGCATAAGGTGCTGTACTGCATAAGACTGTACCCTACGAGGGATGTCCTCCTCATTTTCAAAGGAGAAAGCATTGGCCCAGAGAGGGTTATAGCTTACCCCTGATCACACAGAGATGAGGGGAGAAGGAGGGACACAGGCATTCAAACCCCAGGCAATTGATTCTAAACCTGTACTTTTTCTGCTTTGCTATACCCACGGGATTACTTCTCCCTTTTTGGTTGGAGGCAGGTAACAGCCCAGCTATTTGAACAGGTTCTGGTGGGCAGTTGCCATTCATTGGAGCACATGGGCAGGGGTTCATGAACATCTGCAAAATAACCACAGCACATGTTCTTACTTTAAGCTTATCCATACATGTCTTTCTCCTCTAGCCAGTTTCTCAGAGTCATTTCTACCCCTCCTTCTGTTTCACCCCCAGTCAGGAGCTAACTGCTAGAGATTTTTATTCTGTGCAATGTTTCTTTTCTCTCTTACCTTCTTACCCTTTCTATCTTTACCCTGGTTTGGCCTGGCACCATCTTTTGCAAGAAGCATCTTGTGTCTCTGACTCCCAGGCTCTCCATCATCCTGTTCATCCTTCCCACAGCCCCCAAAGTTGTCTTCCTGCACACAAGTTTGACAATGTCATTTGCTTGTTTGGAAAACTTACATGACTTTTCATTGCCTGTAAAATAAAGAAAAAAATAATTAAAAACAAATTTTTAGGATGTGAATAACATGCATTTATGGCTAATGATAACTATGTTTACTCACTGAAAGAAAAACCAAAACACAACACAGCATCCAACCTCTTCTATTCTGTTTGGCCCTGCAGTGTCTCAACTGCCTGAGTCAGATGCTCTCTGCCAGGCATGAAGGAGAGCTGTTGTTGACCCACACAGTGTAGCCAAGGCTACCCAGGTGACTTTGTTAGCTTATGTACCCCTGTGAGAGGTGAACTCTAGCTTGTGCAGATTTCTGTGAAGCATTTCAATATTTTTGGACAGAAAAGTATTAATGAAATACTTGCATTATGCATTATTGTTATTGTTCTTATTACCACTCTTGACAAAGAGTACAAGAAACTGTTGCTCACCTGCCCATCTCTGCTTCTTTCCGGTCTCGTTTTGACTTTGATACACACACTGACACTTTATTTTTATTTATTTATTTATTTTTGAGACAAGAGTCTCACTCTGTTGCCCAGGCTAGAGTGTTGTGGCATCAACCTAACTCACAGCAGCCTCAAACTCCTGGGCTCTAGCGATCCTCCTGCCCCAGCCTCCTGAGTAGCTGGGACTACAAGTGTGTGCTACCATGCTTGGCTAACTTTTTCTATTTTTAGTAGAGATGGGACCTTGCTCTTGCTCAGGCTGGTCTCGAACTCCTGAACTCAAGTGATCCTTCCGCCTCAGCCTTCCAGAGTGCTAGGATTACAGGTGTGAGCCACCTCATCTGGCCAGCACACATTGAAATTTAATTTTCGATAAGACTGGGTTTGAGCTAGAACTCACTTCTAACAAAAGATGGAAGTCATTTGGTAAAGACCCAATTGAAGATGCTTTGTCAACCTGGTTCTTCCTCAAACTTCCCAGTAGGAGGTGCTATGTTAACCAGAGATGTCCTCACTCATACCTTCCCTGGAGCAGGGACGCCCATTTGGATTTCAGTGGGTTTTCATGCTGGGCAAGAGCCCCTCTCCACTGAGCAGAGAGAACATAGTTGCTGCCAATATCCAAATATTAACTCAAAGCTGGTGTTGCCAAGAAAATATATCAACAATGCAGGACCTTTTAATTTTTTAACCATCTAAGAGGACATGCTTGGGAAGCCCCACCCCTCAGGTGTGCTCTGTTCTAGGTCACAGGTGGGAGTGATGGGTGGGAGGAGACCTGGGAACAGGGATGAGAGCGCAGGAACACAAGGTCCTGAATGCCTTTGCACTCAAAAGCAATAGCTGCTAAAGGAACAGAATTTTCTGATGTTTTATAGTCTAATCCAGGTTTTCCCCCAGACTTTTCAATACCAAGAACCTGTTTTATAATTGACACCTCTCTACCTCTCCCATGTACCCAGGTTTTGAAATATTTTGTCTACAAAATGACTTTATTAAGTAATTTCTAATGTTTATTTGATTAAACAACAATGCATGATTGTCAATCAGATGTCTGATGAATGTGAGAGTTGATACAATTGCAGCCAAAAGCAGATAAACTTTTTGTTGTTATTGCTGGCTTGTGCCGATGTATTGTTTGATTTTTATTGGACTTTCGGGAACATAAAAATACTTAAGGGATCCCACTTCCATTTTTCCAAATTGCTAGACGTCTGGGAAACCCTGGAATTTATTTATTTTATAATCCTTTCTCTAGATAGGAAGTAACCATCTCAAAATGTTAAAAAGGTTTAAGTGTACAATTTTGGGTCTTATGAAGTTGCATGATGGACTTCTGCTGAATGCTGGTCAAAGACAACCCAAAGATCACTGAATTGTGAGTACTTAAAACTAATCTGTGCTGACCTGTCAGGAGAAATTCATGATTTCATTTTTAGAAATAGGATAAAGAAATGAAATAAAGTCTAATTCTATTGTGTAAATTAGGGAAATCAACTTCTTCCAATTTGGTCCCGAATAAACTGCTTTCTAGTTGACATGCTCAAGACTGTGGTCCTGCCTTTAACACACTTTGTGAAATAATTTCCCTGGTGGAAATCAGAAACATGCAATGTAATATATTAGTTTTACTCAATGATTCTTGAAAGGTGATACCTTAATTAACAAATCCTCGGGGAAAGAGGCAGTGTTGAAAAAAAAATATGCTCCAATCTCCTTCATAAATCAAGCCAGGCAGAACTGCCTCAGGCACTGGCAAGACAAAAAAATTTCTGAACAGAGTGGCTCTCAGCCCTGCCCAGATGCAGGCAAACAGGGCACCCCCTGGTGAATTTATAAAATATTTCTAAGTTCTCTGTTTCTCTACCTTTCATCTTCTGTTACCCTTTAACAGACTGCCTCTCCTGCTGACTGAAGGAATCTGATGCCTTCTTTTTTTCCCTTCTCCTCCATCAGAAACTGGTTTGCTATCACTTATATTTGTTGATTAATACACAGAATGTTAATTTAATGTGAATGAATTCTAACTGACGTGGTCAACCCGTCCTCTGAATTCAAGCCTTTTCCAAGCTTTGAGAATCCTTGGACTCTGAACAGCTCGCCCCAGTAGCCCAAGCATCTAGCTCAGTACCTTGCAGGCGAATATGCTTGTTGAATGAATAATGAAAGACTGGCTTCTTTTTCACCTGAAGGAATCCAAGCTGAAGGAGTAAGAGAGGGGAAGGCTTGGGTGAGCTGGGGGAGTTGGGGAGGCTTCGGGGAATGAGGGGATTGAAATCCTAGCGCATCTACTCTGAGAATAAACCTGCCTCAGTTCCTCCAGGGTGTCTGATGGGAATGTCAGAAATGGGTGGCTTTCTCCCCCTTCTTCCCACACCCCAGCTTTTTGTGTCTCTGGAGAAAACAAGGAAGGAGTGTGGCTACTGGGGGCAGAGGTGCTTGTACCTCTTTTTATAGTTATTTTGCTCAGCTATATAACTTGTTGGGTCCAGGGTAAAATGAAAATGAGGGACCCCTTTTTGAAAAATTATTAAGAATTTCATGCCTTTCATACACAAGGGAGATTGACAGAAGAAAAGCTAAAAAGAATTTCATGCCCTTAGACACCGCTGGTGGGAGTGCAAAATGATGCAGCCACTTCGGAAAATAGTCTGGCAGCTCCTTAAAAAGTTAAACTTAGAGTTACCATATGATCCAGCAATTCCACTCCTAGGTATAGACCTGAGGAAATTGAAAATATATCCACACAAAAAGTCATACAGGGACGTTCACAGCAGCATTATTCATAATAGCCAAAAAGTAGAAACAACTTAAATGTCCATCAATTGATGAATTATAAACAAAATGTGGCTTGCAATGGATATATTGTATACATTGTAATCATACAATGGAATATTATTCAGCAATAAAAATGAATGAATGATACATACTACAGCATGGATGAACCCTGAAAACATGATGTTAAATGAGAAAAATCTGATACAAAAGGTTACATAATATCCAATTCCTTCTATATGAAATGCCCAAAATTGGCAAATCCATGGAAACCAATAGTAAATCAGTGGTTACCAGGGTCTAGGGGAAGGCAGAATGGGCAATGACTGCTGATGGGTGCACGGTTTCCATTTGGGGTGATGAAAAAGTTTTGGAATTAGAGAATGGTGATTGTTGCACAACCTTGTGAATATACTAAAAAAGATGAATTGCACACTTTAAAAGGTGATTTTATGGTATATGAATTATATCTCAATAAAAACATTATTAAGAATTTCAAGACAGCAGCAGCAGCCGTAAAGCAAGCATGGAGCCCTCTGGGTTCAGGTTTCCGTGCGACTGCAGAGCTGCATGCTTGTGCAGCCCTCTCTGCCTTTGCCTCCTCCCTTCCTAACCCGTGTTGCATCTTTTCTCCCACATTTAATGCTGTGTTGGTTGTGGCATATAAAGCAGTTGAGGGTGGAGTGGCCAACCTTCTCGGTTTGCTAGGCACTGAGGGATTTCCAGGGAGGTGGGGTTTTCAATGTTAAAACTGGGAAAAATCCCAGGCAAATAGGGAGGAGCTGGCCACCCTAGTGGTACAGCAGCTTTATTTTACACGGTAATTTCTCCTAATTGAAATCTGAAACACATCTGCAGGCCTCTAATTTCTACCAGCGATGATGGCAGTGTGGTGCATAGCTTGTGTGTTCAGCAGAAATGCAGAATCTCAGGCCCCCCCAGGCTTATTGAATCAGAACCTGCATTGTATTAATAACAAGATCCTTAAGTGACTTACAAGCACTTTAAAGCTCTGTGCCCTGATGTAGAGGATGGATGATGGCTGAGCAGACAAGGGATCTGGGCTCTGCTCCTGGATTTGCCACTAGTTGGCTGTGCAGATTCAGACAAGTTGCTTTACTTCTCTGAGCCTCAGTGTCTTCACCTGTGAAACACAGTGGACACCAAATATTTGTTAAATGCATCTGGATTTGAACAACCCAGATCTACCTAACTCCCAAATCAGACTATTCTGCTTTGATCATTTACTAGCTTGGTAACTTTAATCAAATGACTTTCAGTTTTCTCATGAGGCGTGATGGCGCAGAGTGAGATAAATAGCATTTTCAAAGAGCTTGGCTCAGGGGAGACTCTCATTAAATGGTAGGTATTATATTTTGTGTTATTTAGAAGCTAAGCTTCTGATAAGACTGTGCCATTAGATACATCCTCATTTAAAAAGAGTTGGATCTGAATATCTTTTTGTAATTGCAAGAATCCTTGTGTCTGGAGTTTGAAGAGCACATAGACTCTTAGTATTGTGTAGGAGAATGTATTTAACTCTGGATTTCTTCTCATTTAGATGATTTTAGCTCAAAGGTTCCCTAAAAATTCAGTCTGCATCTACCTAACACATAGATCTTGTGTCTTAGGATAGAGCCATCAGTTACAAGGAAAATATCAGGAAAAATGTCTGCAAACAGGATACATCAAAATGGTTTCCATGGATAAGCAAATTAAGCTTTGATCTTTGAGAAACAATGGTGACAGAAGTTCAGAGCTTGAGGTTTTCTATGCAGGTTGGATTTTACCAGTTAACCGAGGTACATGACAGTTTTGAGTCTCCAAGGTCTTTGTTGGATATTTTTCGTTGTTCTTTGGTCCCAGTGCTCTGTCAGATTTACATGTTGGAGATATAATTAGCCATAGACTGATTGCAAAGAATCAGACATAATTTAAAAATATGAATTAACATAAAATGGCAAGCATTAAAAGTTAATGGTAACATGATGCTCATTTATTTTTGCATCCAAATGAGCCTTATTAAGTTAGTTAGTCCATCTAAACATCTGGATTTTTTCTGACATGCTAAGTTATGATAACAATTTCTTATATTCTAAACTCTGATAATGCTTTTGAAAAGCACAGGTCCAGTCTGCTGTTGGTAATCAATTTTCAGTTTCTTCTGTGACCTGGTTTTAACTGACACCACTGCATGGTTTGGTGTATTAAAGTTCAGAATGTTTTCTAAAGGGCTTTCTAATGGAAATTATATTTTGACTGCCAATGCCCTGTGGTTTCCTTCACTGTCAGCACAATCAATAACTTTGGGCAGGTGGACGGAGTGTAGATGGGATGGAATGTATGGAAATGTAGCAGGCCTGTGAGAGGTGGGCTTAAATAAGCAAATCAAGCCAATTGGCTTAGAATTATGATGGTTGGCTTTCTAATGCATATTCAGGGAAGGCTGAAAAAATGTATGAAATTTAATTGTACCATAAAACTGTCACCAGAAAATATATACTGAATATCAAGTAGGGTAGCACTTCTTCTGGAGAGTTAATCTGAAAGTTAAAAAAAATTTAAAGAACGTTATAGTTGAATAAGTAGTAGGAAGAAATAGGTGGTGCTAGGGAACAGTTTTTGGAACCAGAAAAAAAAAATGCAGAAACTCAAATTTAATGGGAGAAGCATATGTGATATCTCATTGGCATTAGCAATTTCCCTATTGAATATGTGGAAAAATTTGGGAAGAAGAGTCTATCTTAATATTTTCTATGCCAAAGGTTTAAGGCAATGTATCAACAATATTTAGATAACCATTAATTTTGTAATACTATATGCATTAGCATCAATGAATGAAGTTTTGCTCCTTTATATTGAAAACTCAGTGTTTCTGTAAGCCAGACTGAAAATGCCTGATAACTTCATCTAGTAGAAATTGCTTCTCAATCTTTAATGTACATATGAATCACCCCTAAGGTATTCTTAAAATACGGATTTTCCTTTTTGCATTTTTTATTGAGGCAAAATTCACATAACATAAAATTAATCCTTAACCATTTTAAAGTATACAATCGAGTGGCATTTAATATATTTACAATGTCGTGCAATCATCACCTCTATCTAGTTCCAAGACATCTTCATCCCCATTTTCATCTTCAAGGAAACCTCCTACCCATCAAGAAGTCACTCCCTATTCTTCCCTTACCCCCCACCTCTGACAACGACCAAAATGCTTCTGTCTCTATGGATTTACCTATTCTTGAGGCTTTGTATAAATTGAGTCATACAATATATGACTTTTTGTGTTCTGGCTTCTTTCACTACAATGTAGATTGTGATGCAGAAAGTTTTGGGGGCGGAACTTGAGATCTTACATTTCTAACTCACTCCTAGGTGATACCCATGCAGCTCATGTGAGAATGGCTTTGAAAGGGGCTGGGCTCCTAGGTGGCTGGGCTGTGGCCCAGTGAGGAGCCTGGCAGGCCAGAGCATTGACTTCAGCAGGGTAATGGCCTGTTGAACCACTGATAGAATCAAAGTGGACTTGTTGGCTTACTGATGCTCAGAGATACTGAGGATCTGCACTAGATCCACAGAATGTGTACAACTTCAGAATACGTGCACTGCCATTTATGCTTTGTTACATTATTTTTGTCATCGGTATCAGGGTTGGCAAATGATGGCCTGGGGGCCAAATGCAGCCGACTGCCTGTTTTTGTACAGCCCACCAGCTAAGAATAGATTTTATTTTTTAAAATGGTTGAAGAATAATCAAAAGAAGAATAGTATTTTATGGCACATAAATATATCATAAAATTGAAATTTCAGCATCCATAAATAAAGTTTTATTGGAACACAGCTAAGCTCATTTGTTTACATATTGTCAATGGCTGCTTTCGGGCTATAACAGCAAAGTTGACAGAGACCATATGGCCCACAAAGCCAAAAATATTTACTTTCTGGCCCTGTTTAGACCAAGTTTGCCAACCAGTGATGTATATGATGACTTTGGACTGCAAGTACAGAATAAAGACTGCAAGATAACCTATAAAGCCTTCGCAAAGAGAAAGGCCTGTGATATTAGGCATATAAATCAGAAGTTAAACATTATCAGAAAAAAATATCAGCTCACAGAGATGAGTTTTACAAAGCAGAGCTTTTAACGAAGTTCTAATTTTCTAGTCAAAACAAAGAGCTAAAAATCAGGCTTTTGCTCCTGACCAAGCATTAGAACCTTTTTTCTTTTTGCATTTTTTTAAAAAGCCACTCTTGGCCATCTCTTGTGAGCCTCCTCACATTTCTATGGCTGTAAAGCTGTATGTGAAAATGTCAAGTGCTTTTTAAGAATGGATTTTACACTTGCCATTTTCAAGTGCAGTGGATTTACACTTCAAAAAGTCAGACACGACTTCATAATTGAATTGTACCTGATCTTTTCAAGTGCTAGGCACCAGAACTTGCAGTCAAGGACAAGCTCAGAACTAGACTGAGTTTTTAGAAGTTGAATCTATCTTAAATTCAAGTCTTTAAAATGAATAACAAATGACTTGTGCAGGTGAAATTCAAGCAAGGAGAAAAATACTTTTGCATGCCAGCCTAAATTGTTGATGAAGGTTCACAATGCTAATTTTCCGGTATTATTTTTTGAAACTTAAAAAATAACGGGTTGGATGACCTAGGATTTATGATATACCCACTTTTAACTGGCAGAGCCACTAGGGAAATCTCTAAGCTTTAGGGATTTTCTCAAGTTTTTATACCTTGAAGATAAATGGACTAGAGGCTGCCATTATGAAAAGCCCAAGACTGCCCCCAGAAAGGCTCAGTAGAAGTTGTTGGCCACCCAGGATGTCAGCCATTGAGAAGACAGATTTGCATACACAGCTGAACTTTCACAAACGTGTAGTTTTTCAAAACAGTCTTTGTAGCTGTTTTGAAAAAAATGGAATGTATCTAAACCTTAAGTTTCTAGGAAACCATTTTTTTTTTAAAGGAATAAATCAGAAAACTAAATGAAACATGTTTTTTTCTGACTCACAAAAAAGGACCAAAAGATTGCACTTAAATTTTTGTAAAGCAAAGTTACATGTAAAGTATGAGAATATTTGTAAATGTGCCCAAGGATATACCTTCTTTTTTTTTTTGAGACAGAGTCTCACTCTCTTGCCTGGGGCGAGTGCCATGGCGTCAGCCTAGCTCACAGCAACCTCAAACTCCTGGGCTCGAGCAATCCTACTGTCTCAGCCTCTCGAGTAGCTGGGACTACAGGCATGCGCCACCATGCCTGGCTCATTTTTTCTATATATATTTTTAGCTGTCCAATTAATTTCTTTCTATTTTTGGTAGAGACGGGGTCTCGCTCTTGCTCAGGCTGGTCTCGAACTCCTGAGCTCAGAACGATCCGCCCGCCTCGGCCTCCCAGAGTGCTAGGATTACAGGCGTGAGCCACCGCGCCCGGCCCCAAGGATATACCTTCTTTAGAACAGCTGTGCCTCTTTGTAAAATTTGAATGTTCTATGCCATTATTCTTTCTGTTAGACCTGGTGAATGATGTTTGAAATCCAGAAGAAGAACTGACAGAAAGAGGCCCAGAGCATGAAGTCTCACCACAAATGGAGAGAAGTTCCACCAACACGTTGTCTTCCCTTCTTTTTTCTCCTAGTACTCCCTGCACGGAGTTACCAAATGGCAAGGTCTGAGTCACAGTTCTCCATAGGACCATCCTCACTTCTGATGCCAACTGCAAGTTTGAGGGGTTCCCCCAAACCATCCTCTGGTTCCATAATTCACTGGAAAGACTCACAGAACTCACTGAAACTGACAATACTCATGGTTATAGTTTATTACAGGAAAGGATACAGGTTAAAATAAGCCAAAGGAAGAGACTCATGGGGCAGAGTTTGGGGGTTCTGAGCATGAAGATTTTGTTGTCCTCAGCATGCGTTGTCCTCGTGGTATCAGTGTGTGACACTACACATGGAGTACTGCCAACAGGGAATCTCACTTGAGCTTTGGTGACCAGAGTTTTTATTGGGGCTTCCTTACACAGGCATAATTGATTGATTGATTGATTGATTGCTTATGTGGTTGAAGTTAGTCACCAAAACTCCCATCTTAAATAACATGGTTGGTCTTTCTGGAAAGGCTAGCTTCCAACCTGAGACTGGCAGATGTGGCCATCAGGTCTGACAGCGATTACCTCCCAGAAGCTAAGGGCAGACTTCTGTTTGGGTAAAGCCACATTTTGTACTGCATACTTCTCTTTCAAAATAAAAATAAAAAGTTTTTTTTTTTTTTTTTTTTTTTTTTTTTGTGGGAGAGAGCCAGCAATCTCAAAGTGTTGCCAGCCTTTGGAATTAGTGCTCTCCTATACTTCCTTAAACACTTTGTTTTATATTTGAAGTTAGCAAGTGAATGGAGAAGAATAAGAGCTCTTCTATTCCTAAGACCCTCATCCGCATACCAAAGACAGGATTTTTGTTATTTATTTAGAGAATGGGAAGTCCTTTTATTCTAGGTAGAGAGTTTCAAAGACAAAACAAATCACTGTAAAAAATGTAGAGATCATCCATTGTTCTAAATCCATCAGGATTACATGTTCAGAAGAAGATACGAATTAAGCTTTTATCCTTTTCATTACTTACTTTTTGAGACTAATTTCACTGTTTGAAATGGTAACACATGCTCATTGTAAAAACTTCAAACAAGAGAGGATATTAAAAAAGAATAAAGAAAACCTCATTAGATATTTTATTCCCAGAGATAACCATGTTAATAATGTTATTTCTTTCCTATGAATTTTAACGAACTTTTTTCTTTCTATTTGCTTTCTTTTCTTTTCTTTTCTTTTTTTTTTTTTTGAGACAGAGTCTCACTCTTTTGCCTGGGGTGAGTGCTGTGGCATCAGCCTAGCTCACAGCAACCTCAAACTCCTGGGCTCGAGCAATCCTGCTGTCTCAGCCTCCCGAGTAGCTGGGACTACAGGCATGCGCCACCATGCCCAGCTAATTTTTTCTATATATATTTTTAGCTGTCCAATTAATTTCTTTCTATTTTTGGTAGAGACGGGGTCTTGCTCTTGCTCAGGCTGGTTTCGAACTCCTGAG